>APFE030883175.1:127302-156638 GCA_000404065.3 Pinus taeda
ATTTTATTTTTTTATATTTTTAGGTAAATATTAATTAATCTTCTTTTACCATTAAACAAAGCAAAATTCAACAAATAAATGATTAAAAAACTGCTATTTACACCGTAACAAGAGCTTAACATACCATATATGTTAATATTTTAAACTAATTGAAGTGATTAAAAAATGATACCATTTTATTACGAACTTGTAAAACCATAACCTACCATGCATATGCAAATATTTTTAGGTAATTATAATAATTATAAAAGGGACACGAAGAATAATGAAAAAATATTTTGATTTCATTTATAATAATGGCACACATTGAGCCGAATCTTTCATTTCCTGGTTACATTATTTTGCATTTAGAATTTATAAAAGTAATGCATTATAACATGTTATAATCAATATAATAATTGTATTCTCTCAAGCTATGATCAAGGAGATTGATACGAGCGAAATGATGGCCTCAAATTTGCTGTATGTAAACCCAGCATTATAATAAATAATAATCATACAGAAAAACGCATTAAATAGTAATCCTATAGAAAACGCATCTGAATACAGTACATAGTCGGTAGTCATTATGAACCTTCCTTAACGTGGGGCATTAATGTGGGGCATAATCATAGAAATTGACGCTGCTGTTGCAAGTTGTATCATGCCACTGGAATTTCAAGTTATAACTTTTGTTGTTTCTGTTATACTGTTAACATCAAGCTTGTACCATCTTTGCTCTTCCTTTATGGGTTGTTATTTTTTTTAATTAGGAAAGAATAGGAAAAGGAAAAGTAATGTTCTTTGCACTTGCTGCGGTGTGGGGGTGTGAATTGAAGTTGCTGGACTTGCATTATCCATTTTGTTAACCAGGATCTGAAATAAGTGAATTATTATACTAGACTTGCATTAAATAAGTGAATTATTTCATGAGTGTAGTTTAAATGTTTGTTTTAATAAATATTTTTGATTAATTTTAATTAAAATAATATTTTCTTATATGGGCTATTGAATATAGCCGAACACCATTAAAACCATTGTTTCGGTAGACAATATGTTTTGAGGAAATGGGGTATAATTTTTTTTTTTTAATTTTGTTTTTTGAATTGCAGTAATATAATTATGAGTAAAATTGTGATTTTTGGTTATTTAAAATATACTTTTGATTATAAATATATAACTTGAAAAACTTTTTCTACATCTTAATTAACCAAAAAAAATTGCCCGAAACACCTTAAAACGACTAAGGCTTACTACATATGCTCAACTAATTTCCTTGTATTACAACACCTGTTTGATAAGTGGATTCGATCAGTAGTAATCTACGATGCAGAGCATCCTCGATTGTTGATTTTCCCCAAGATCAGACAACCTATATTGCTATGGAGATATTGGGGAGTCGGGTAACGTCAATCCCTTTCGTATCCACAAACCATTGGGCCATTTAATGCGGCGGTAATTTACAGCCAGAGACTAAAACGCAGTTAACCCAAAGACCAAGCTAACAATTAAAATTGGTAAAATCATTAGTGATTTTGTGAAGTGACTGTAAACCCAACCATGTGAACACTTAGAGTGACAGGTATCATGCGAGAAACAGGTTAGAGCATTGTTTGAATTGTTGTCTTTATGAATTTGTTGCAAGAGCAAGACCCCTTGGAGACTGAACACACTCAAAATCACATTTACAGGGATAATTAGTACAAAAGAAATATGTAATTTATTTATGTGATTGTGTGCATACTTGATGAACTTTCTATGAGAACGGTGTCGTTGTCGATGGGGTTTTGCAGGGAAGGGTGCGATAGTTTATTCGCAATAGTCATGCAGATATTGGAAGGAATCTAAAGGATGTTTTTAAATAGCTGCCGAGGAGTGAAGAGGAAAAACAAATTGCTTTTTCAGTTGAGCAGCCAAAGTATAACTGAAAGATAAATTGACACTGTAGAAAATAGTAGAAAATAGTGGCAAGTGGCAAACATACAAGATAACAGAATAATCAAACACAAATATTGACACAATGTTATTGTAGAAAATAATAACAAAAAAGATAGCAGAACAATCAAACACAAATATTGACACAATGTTTTACATTGTAAAACCCTCCTTATGACCGAAACATCTATGGGGCAATGATAATCGGTATTCTTATTATTCAAGGGAGATTTATAATAACCAACTCACATGCATACATTATCCAACCATTCAACCCACTCTCCATTTTTTTTTTCTATGTTTTTTGTATTTCATCTATAGGTTTACATGGATAAATATCAACCTGTCAGTTTTTTTCTAAATCCATTCAAAACATTTAAAGAAGTTACATAAGAAAATTTTTACATAAAAAAAAAAGGAAAAATACTTTTATATGTTCTTTCCAAAACCTTAGATTAGGAAAAACAAACCAAACCAGAGGAACCAATTTTACCTATTATCCCAAAAATATAGGGAAATAGTTGGCAACTTCTAACTATCTCCACCTTGAAAACAATTTACCTAATACCTCACCCACAAAATATTCATCACCTTCCTTACAAGCAGCATTTTATCTTCTTTGACAAGTTTGGTTTCGTGAAGATGTCTGTAAAATTTTTCTTTGTATGGACTTTTTCGAGAGCCACCACTCCACTTTGATCAATAACTTGTCTTACACAATGGTATTTAACATGTGTATATTTTTTCTTACTATGATAAGTTGCTCCCTTTCCAAATTAATATCACTTTGACTATAACAAAATACTTTCACCTTGTCTTACATTCTTCCAAACTCCCTTAGAAAACCTTTCAACCAAATTGCCTCTTTGCAAACATGTGAGACAACTATGTTTTTTGCCTCAGTAGTGGATAAATAACATGTTCAAAAGCTTTGGAATCCAACTAACAACTCCACCTACAAGAGTAAAAACATATCCAAAAGTTGATCTCCTCTTGTCTAAGTCACCTGGAAAATCTGAATCAACATAACCACAAACTGAATCACTATTGCCATTACATGTGAAACAGCAATTACTTGTGCCTTTAAGATATCAAAGAACCCATTTCACTGCTTCGTAATGCTCTTTACCTGGATTTTCCATGTATCTACTGACAACACCAATTGCATGTGAAATATTTGGCTTGGTAATAACCATCGCATACATTAAGCATGCTACTACATTAGCATATGGTACACGAGACATATACTCATTTTCTTCATCATTACTGGGAAACAAACTTGAAGGAAGTTTGAAATGGAAAGCTAAAGGGATTTGAACAGGTTTCACATTATTCATATTGAATCTAAGAAGTATTTTATCCACATACTTCTATTTTGATAGCCACAATTTACGATTTTTCCTGTCTCTATGTATCTCCATGTCCAATATTCATTTTGGTACTCCAAGATCCTTCATTTTGAATGTCCTAGATGACGAATCCTTTAACCTGTTGATCTCAACCATGATTTTTCTTGTTACAAGAATATCATCCACATATAACAACAATTTAATGAAAATTCCATTTTCTAACTTTTGAAATTAAACACAATGATCATATTTCTCATGAAATTGTAGCTCATAATGAAGGAATCAAGCTTCTTGCACCATTGTCTAGGATATTGCTTCAGGCCATACAATGAATTCTTGAGTTTGCAAACAAAACTCTTGTTGCAATTTTGAGCAAACCCTTCTAGTTGTTCCATACATATATCCTCATCAAAATATCGATGTAAGAATGTTGTTTTAACATCTAGTTTCTCTAATTCAGGATCAAGTAATGCAACTAGTGCTAACACAACTTTAACTGAAACAAGCTTAACAATTAGTGAAAAAATCTCATGGAAATCAATACCTTCCTTTTGAGAATATCCTTTTGCAACCAATATTCCTTTGTACTTCTGAACAATACCATCAAATCATTTATTTAATTTGTAACCGCACTTGCAACCAACAAATTTCTTGTCCTTAGGAAGCTCCACGATATTCCATATCTTATTTCTTTGTAAGGCATCCATTTCATTTTTCATTAATACTTTCCATTTATCACTATTAGATACTTCCATTGCTTCCTCATAACAACTAGGTTCCCCATCATTAAAATTAAAGAAACATATGTAGAAAGACCATCATAACTTTTAGGAAAATATTTGATTTGTGTAGACCTTCGTACATTTTGTTGCGGTATTTCTTCAGTTTCCTGAGAAATTTATGTAGCCTCTTTTTCTTTTGTATGAGTTTCTTCATGAAAATGTTCATGATCGTCCTTCCTTGAAGATGATTGAATTTTCAATTGAACTCACTAAATTTGTGTTACTTCTACCTGTTTCATTTCACCATCTACATTAGTTTTTATGAGTGATGATTCATGAAAATATGACATCTCCATTAATGATGATCTTGTTGTAGTAGGATCCCACAATCTATATCCCTTACCTCCATCACCATATCCGAAAAATATTAGTCTTTTTTTATTTTGGATCTAACATAGAATGTTGATTCTTTGGAATAAGAGCATAAGCATCACAACCAAGAACTTTAAGATTTGAATAATCACAAGCTTGACCTATCCATATCTCTTCTGGAACCTTATAGCTAATTGCAGTTGATGGTGACCAATTTACCAAATAAAACAGTGTAGGAATAGGTTTTGCCCACAATCCCTGTTGCAACTTGGCATTACTAAGCATACTCCTTGTTCTCTCTATAAGAGTCCTATTCATATAGTCAACACCACCATTATTCTTAGGAGTATAAATTGTGGTTTTATGTTTTTTGATCCTAGCTTTCTTGAAATAATTTTTTAATTCTTTTGAAGTAAAATCGGTTCCATTGTAAGTTATCGATCATTTAATTGACCTACCAATGCTCTTTTCAACCTATTGTAGGGAGAACCCAACACCCCCCTTTTTGACTTATTGACTCAAATAATGGGGACCCTTCTATAAATTTTTAGCTAAGCATGTTTTATGATTTTCCTTTAAGTTAATTGTCTTACAATTTTATCATTTTCGTCGGATTTATGTTTTGGTTATTTCATTGAATTTGTCTTTTTGCTAGCTTTCCATTGATACTTGTTTCGACTCATTTGGTCAACCTATTTGTAAATGGCACTCCTTCGAATTTTGATTATTTTCTCGCTTGGACTAAAAATCTAAATAAATGTATAATATTTCAATTTTTGTAACTAATTGAGTTCAATAGTCACTCATTGTAAATTATGATTTTTAGTTAACTTTTATTAATTATTTCATTTTTCACTAATTATTTTACAAAATGACCTGTATAATAGATAAAAACATGTTTTGGAATCTTGGTAACTTACTCTAATTTGTTATTTTAAAACCATTTGCCAAACCCAAACCCTAAAATTGCAAAGCAGCTATAGCCCAATTTGTAGGACTATTAATTCATGTGGACCCCACTTTACCTCCCTTCTCCTCCTTCTAAATAAATTTGCAATAAAAAAAATTGCCATTACAAAATAACGATATCCCGATATCACAATATCACCAAACACCTCAATTAATTAATTTGTGATTTTACAATTGATTTTATACAATGGTTAAATAAACTGTTAACATTAATTTTTGGCTCACTCCTTATTACTCCCATACCTCCACCTCCACCTCACTCACCTGCTTACCACTCCACCACACCCTCCACTCACCTCCACTCCTTATCACTCCATACTCTCCACCTACACTAATACGTGACTTGTAAAGAAACTTTGTATTTTCAATTTGTTTTTATATATAATATTTATATATTAATTATAATTTTTATATAATGCAATTATAATACTAATATAATAGTATTTTAATAAATTATTAAATTATTTTTTAAATAATTAATAATTAATTTAGCTTAATTTTTATTGTAATCCAAATTGCATATTTAATTTAATAGAACAATCAATTAATGATTAATTTAGAGATTTTAATTTTTTTTAATTAAATTTCTAAAATAATTTACATTAATATTATTATTGAAATTAATTAGCATTACTTAATAAATAACTATAATCTAATTTAGGAATAGAATTTACTTAAAAAAAATTATTTTTTAGCCTATGCAACAAAATTTTCACAATTCTGCCAGATTTGACTCATCAACTTTGGAAACTCACAGATTAAGTTTTACTTGGCCAAATGAGGCCCAGGATAGTTCATTGGAAAGATGAAATTGTGGAGAATATTTAAAAGTGGTTTCATTTCTAGATTTGACCATTTATTGGGTCTAAAATTTAACAAAACGATTAGGCTCCGAATTTTTATCAAAATCAATTTTTTGAGTTTTATTTTCTGTATTTTCATTTGCCCAAGCCTCTTCTGAATGCAAATCCATTCATCACAGGAATCAATAGAAAGCTCAGATTTCCTTTTCAATTATTTATTTAATTGAATTTGATTAGATTTATTTTAATTTAGATTTGGCATTGTGGTTTTATTTTTGCATTTTAATTATGTTTTGATTTCTTTTTGTAGGAATACAGTTCAAGAGATGAAGAGAAAGGAAACTCAATCAATGAGAAGGCTCCAACAATAGAAGAATGGAATTTTGAGCCAATGAAAATCGATTAAAAATATTTCTTCTTCAACAAAATTTCCTATTTTAAATTCCTTTGTAAATGTTATAAATAACATATTGTAGAATGTAATAAGGGCTTCTCTCTTCTGCAATTCTAGAATTCTAAAAGAACTTCTGTAATAGGGATTTAGAGTGGTAGGCTGGAGGAGTGAAAAACTCAGATATGAGGATTATTGATGATTTTTCTTTTGCATTCTGAATTATGTGTGATGGGAAGAGTTTGCACTTATGCAACTCTTGTCGTAACAGCATAAATTCAAACAATGTAAAACACTGTTGGAGACCAGAGCTAGAGAAATAGATTCAATAAATTGGTATCTATAATACTATTGTTTTAAATAATAGTTTCATTTTATGATGGCAGGAATATGTCATTTTATTCATATTTGTACACTTTTGTCGGTACGAGTAATTTGTCTCAATCATATGTTATTATTTATCCCCACTCTTATCGGTTTAATTCTGATTTCTGAATAACTATTTACTCATAAATCTGTCTTTTAATACTAGTTTAACAAATAGTAATATGTTGTGAACTTCTTCCTCATATTATTGTTTAATTATTCGAATTACTGATTAAACAATCAATATCATTTTTGTGAACTTCTTCTTAAGTTTTGTTGGTTGATTATTTCAGTCAAGAGGTCTCGTAATAGAATGTAACTTGGTATTCATAATTTCAGTTAATTGAACTACTTCGTTAGCTTGATATCAATTATAAGTCAGACATACTTAAATCCCAATCATTTAAATATCTTGATCTCAGTTAGGTTACATCTATATCTGCCTAATTGAGATAGGAATAGGATTTTAGTTCCTTTTGCTTGCATTATAAAATAAGTTTGCATTTAGATTAATTTCTACATTCTTTCAAGTCCTCTTCCCAAAGAGGCAAACTTTAGTTGTGGCCTAGTTGAGCCCCACATTAGCTTAATGATCACTTTCTTTCCTGATCAGCAAGAGAGTTGATCTGATGTCTCTTCTCCATTGGTGGATGAAAGTCAAATTGTAAGCCATTTTGGAGATTGAGAGTAGGTAATTGGACCTAGTTGAACTAGTCAAAACCCCCATTCCAAATGGAAAAGGAGCTACTTTAAGGTTCGGACCGGGTGGCCTTCCCCCATGTTGTCACAACAAATTTGAGGCTTCAACACATCCAAAGCTCTATACTACTTAAAATCATCAAATATATCAAATTTTCTTTTGAGTAAATATATCCACATCTTTCTAGAGTAATCATCTAGAAATGTTACAAAATATGAAGATACTCGAAAAGAGACTTTAGGAGATGGTCCCCAAATAATCTAGGATACCTTTACTAACATGTTTTCCATAAATACAAAGCTCACAGAAATTCAAATTCAAATATTTCAAGTTTGGAAGTAACTTATGATCAACCAATACTTTCATCCCTTTCTCGCTCATATGACCCAAGCATTGATTCTAGAAATTAGTAGAGTCACCTACAACTTTAGATGCTATTATTGCATGATATGTTTTTTTCCTTCCTTTAGTCTTATAAAGGTTCACAAGCCTTTTATCCTTCATGACTACCAAGATGCCTTTCGTCACCTTCATAACTCCACCTTGAATTGTACATTTATAACCAACAAAATTTAACACTCTTAAATATATTAAGTTATTTCTAAGCTCAAGAACATGCCTCACCTCTATTAGCATTCTCATAGTACCATCATATATTTTAATCATGGTACTACTAATCCCAACCGTTTTTCATATAACATCATTACCCGTGAAACTACATTGTCATCAATATATTCGTATGAAAAGAACCAATTCCTATGAAGACACATATGATGGGAAGCACCAGAATCTAGTAACCAATTCTATTGATGTTCAGAAATAGTAGAAGTGGACAATACCTCATAATAAATACCCCCACTAGTTTCAACTGAATTAACATCCTTTGTTGATTCTTTTTTAGCAACCTGTTCCTTTTATTTTACAACAATCCTTCTTAATATGCCATGATTTGTTACAATACCAACACTTGAACTTCCTCTTCTTCCTTCTAACTTCGATCTTAATGTTTCTCTCAAATTTAGATCTTTTCCTTTTGATCGACCTCTAGCCACCATTGCTTCTCATGTTGAGGTTTAAAAGCCAGATTTTCATTGAGTTTCCTCGGACAATAAAGCTGCCACAATAGCATCAAATTTAATGGTATCGGTAGAACAAAATCTTATAGAGGTTACAAAATGATCCCAAGACTTAGGCAGAGAACGGAATAGTGTAATTGTTTCGTCTTCCTCTTCGAGATTTACATCTATACTAGACAACTAACATAAAAGTGTATTGAAAGAATTCAAATGATCAAATATATTTGTACTTTTTTTCATTCGAAAACTATATAACTGTCGTTGCAAGTACATTCTATTGGTCAAGGACTTCATCATATAAAATATTTCTAACTTGGTCCATAAGCATGTTGTTGTTTTCCCTCGAACAATGTTAAACAACACATCATCTTCCAAGCATAAATGAATAACACTGAGGGTTGTGGCATCCATGTTCTTCTAGTCATCATTATCCATGCCCATGATTTTATTTTCCCTTTCCAGCAATGCCTTTTCCACTCCTTGTTTCACAAGAATATCTCGTATCTTAACCTTCCATAACTCAAAGCTATTAATTCAATTGAACTTTTCGTTTTCAAACTTCGCACTCTACATCTTCACCATTAACACAAACTTTTCCAGAAACCTTTAATACTACTTGTTGAGTTGAGCAGCAAAATCATAACCTACAAATGAATTGAAATTGCAAAAACTAATGGCAAATAAAAAATATAGCATAATAATCAAACACAAAGATTGACACAATGTTTTACATGGTAAAACCCTCATTGTGAGGGAAACATCCATGGGGCAATGATAATCAATATTCTTATTATTCAAGGGCGATTTACAACAACCAACTCATAGAAATACATTATCCAACCATTCAATGCACTATGCATTTGTTTTATGTCTTTCATATTGCCTATATAGGATTACATCGATAAATAACGAATTGTGAGATTTTTTTCTAAATCAGTCAAGCACTTTTAAAACAGTTACACAAGAAATTTTTTACATAAAACAAAACAATTCCTTTAAATGTTTTTCCCAAAAACCTAGATTAGGAAAATTAAACCAAAACAAAGGAACCAAGGAACTAAATTTTCGCTATTGTCTCAATAATATAGAAAAATAGTTGGCAACTTCTATCATTACAATACAACATAATACAATGGTTCTCTGCTAAATTTAATTACGTGAATAGAATAATATTAAAATATGAATAATGTTTATTTTCATTTTAGCATTCACGTGTACAAATAGCTCTTTATAAATTCATTACAAACTCTTCGTAAATTGAAGATGTGAAGGTTTGATGGTGTTAGTGAGGTTGGAAGCAAGTCCAAGTAAGATAAGCTTTCATCCACTTAAATTATTCACAAGGAGGAGATTGGTGGCCCAGCTATTTAGAGGTGTTAGGGGAAAACCCAGTTGCCTGGTATAGTAGACAATTATATGTCTAAGGCATGGACTACCCTTTTTGGGCAAGTGCTTGAGATGTGTTCTCCACCTCTATATAGAATTAACAGTCAGTTGATGACAACGTTCATCGTTTTTCAATGCATTCTCTAATGTGGATAGTATATGACTATTGTCTTGGGGCCACTTGGATTGAATATGTTTCCATCAATTGGTCGAGGTTCAATTCCTTTCATTTCATTGTTGTGCAACTAGAGATCCAATATCTGATTTGAAAGGAGAAAGGGCCACTCCCTTAGAAAATAAATAAATAACCATGTATCTTTTTATGTGAGAAAATAAAAATATGTCACTTAATATTTTAACTCTGTTTCTTACATAAACATGACATATATTATATTATTAAAATTATGGGGATTGTCAAGTACAATTAAACTGTAAGAGATTTGATTATGTAACTTAACATCAACCTTAGTTTTTTACTAAGCGTTTGCAAATGCAATTGCAGGGCTTTGAACTGCAAAATATTATGGCAAGCTGGGAGGTAAACTTTCCCATATGGTTGTCTAAAATTGAGCACTATCGCACCAATCTTGAAGAAGCTGAGATACATGTAAGTAACTTTTGAAAGCTTAGGATTTCACTATTATTTCCAATGTGATATAAAAAAAATGTCCAAAGTTATGTCCAAAATGACTACGTCTTTGTGAAAAATGTATAGACACACACTTGGACATTAGAATTGTAACACCCCTCCCTTGTGTGCTAAATTATTGTAAACCTAAGCTGAGTTAAAGCTAGGTGTGATATCCTCCCTTGTGTGATTAATTATTGTAAGCCTAAGCTGAGGAAAGCTAGGTGTGATACCCTCCTTTGTGGGTTAAACTATTCTAAACCTAAGCTAAGGAAAGCTAGGTGTGATACGTAATATGAAAATAAAATGTGTTATTAAATAAATTAATAAAATAAATCACTTGGAGGGTGGAGCACCGAGAGAGAGGAGATTCTTAACAAATGTTATTAAGGAATGTGATAGAGATGAACCTTTCATGATAAATTCTAAATGTGATTCTAGATAAGCTTGGGTGGATTAGAGATCCATCGGATGGATGGTAGATAAATATCCATCGGACATAAAAGATTTGCGAGAGATAAAATGAAATATTTTATGAGGAAAAGCCTCATCGGAGATAAAGATGAGTTTTCTGAAAAATACCTAGGCAAATGTGAAAATCCATAAAAGCGAGATGCCGCTAATGGAAACTAAATCATGAAAGAGGGTACTAAATACCCAGTGCATTGATCAATTGAGGACAGTTGATCCTTAGCAAGAACCTCAGCTTGGGTGGAACCAAAGGTGATTCATGGTTGGGTTGTGGTGCTCCGCTCTCCAAGAGAGGCTTTAGTTAGTTCCATATCCATGGAATGTGTTGTATGTTGGTTCTCACCTCTATATTATTTCTTTATCTTGAAATGGTTAAATCACATAGCTTAGTGGTATATATGAGGTGTATCTATATGGAAATAATTGTTGTGATATGTATGTGTTTTTCAATGTATATGAGAAATGGTGGAATCATGGTGATTAGTCGTTAATACTTGTGTTCTGCATTAGATTTCTCATGATCGATATGCATGTGGTTTTCCAATATGAGGTTATCTGTAGAAGCATATTAAGAATATTGCTAGTTTTAATATCCATGCGTAGTAGCATATTGCACATAATTAGATTTCCTGTGATATCATAGTACTATATAAGTAATGGAAGCTTTATTCATATGACTCCTTATACATCCAAGAATAGAGTTTTAGCTGAAGCATGACATGTATATATATATATATATATATACTAACATTGTTATGTAGAGATCATGTATGAATATGTGAGATGACTATGTATTCTCTAACTAATCGTAATTACCATTATTATTATAGTATGTCCATAATACTCTAAAGTGATAAGTGCTTTTGCATTCTCGCCAATTGAAGGGATAATGTTTTCCATTGTATGACTAATCACTTAAGTATGTGTGGTTGCATGTCTAATCATGCTAGTATAGGCATGGGAATGAAAGGTTGGTCAATAGCGTAGTGACTATGTGTACACCAATGATCATGAAAATTAATGTCCCTTAATGATTGATGATTAACCCAGTGATTTTGGTAGTGTGCATACCATCATAAATACGGTGAGTCACATGCATCAGACATATGAATGAGTCCAATGTTCCATATAAAGGATCTAAAAACATTTTAATGATAAATTAGTACTATGGCCTAATTTTAATATGGCTCAGGTACTTTTATAAGACAAGATTTGCAAGGAGGGGTAAAGCTTTAACTGTGAATGAACTTAAATTTTAAATTTTATGAGGTTAGCGGATATATTTCCAAGTAGGCCATGGAGGTTCATTACAAATTGTATCAGAGCATAGGCTCAGACACTAAAGCATATGGACCAATCCACCTCCATAGCACTTTCTTTGTCAGGTTTTAATTATAAAAATTCTATAATCCATAAAGGTGAAATTTAACATAGAAGCTCATATTGATTTCTTGGAGTAAAAGGAAGCTAGGATTCCTTAAATCAAATCCAAACACTAACATGAGGAATTATTGAGGGATCATGTATGATAATTACATAAGGAAATTAATATTGGGTCAACTTTAAAAGAAGTCATAAGGGACTTCAACCAACCCTACTAGTTTTCAAAATAAGGTGAAGGCCGACATACAAAGGCTGCACTTCAGAGATAAATATGTGTTTGAGTATGTAGAGTGATTTTAAAAATTATATAAATAATAAATATAAAAATAAAAGAGGCCATTTAGGTAGACTAAGACATGGTCTCTGGGCTCTGGCAAAAAACTTCGCTAGACAAGTAGAGTTGTGGCTAGCTCGTAGAGGATTTACTCCACCGTGTTAGACATATCTCTGTTACAGGGATGCTTCATATACAACTCATTCGGAAAGGAAGACAAAGATTTTTCGGTAATTAGGAAGAGTCCCAGATGGTGAAAATGACCTGTCTAAATTATTCATTTAATCACTGTGAGGTCAGATGATGCATCGTGGGGATGCTCGTCCCTTGTGGCCGGGCGTTAGATGTCATCTACCTAGGCAACAAGTTTCAGCGATGTCTTTAACAAGTTTGTGTTTATGTTGTTAAATATTAATTCAACCTAAATGTGCAAACAATATTAATCACTTCAACGCTAAACAATCCCTTGGGTAATTAATTAGGCCGGACGGTTTCTTTTTCTATGGATGTCGATTAGACATGAAGAAGGGTTTTAATGAAATATGCAGGATGGATAGGGTTTTAATGAAATATGCAGGATGGATATGGGATTATATAAAAATTTAATGAGTCCACCCATAAAAAAACATTCAAGTAAAATGGTGGCCGCTCGTGTGAGTGCAGGTTATAGGCAAATGAAAGTTAAAAGGATTGGAAACCACCATCTATACTGAGATATGGTTATCCGATAGAACTAAAAGGCAAGATAGACTTCACCATATCCATGGCCTAGAAACATATGAGGTTTGAATTTTCGTTGACTATCTGACTTACAGACATAGAAATACTATCCCTGGGTATACTGGTAAAAGAAATTAGAAAATAAATTAAACATATCGATATGGAGAATATGAAATAGATAAGAATTATAAACAACTAATGTTTAGCCACCATAAGCCATATTGACATGGAAGCGGTGGCTTTTATGGATGGTAACCCATCAAGATTTCGGGTTGTTCTCGCAAGCGAATAGAGCAAAGACTGTTGTTTTCTTTTCTTTTCTTTTTTACTGCTTTCGGGCCGCTTTACCTTAATGGATAGAGGAAAGGTTAGGGCATGGTTGTTTTCCTTTTATCGATTTCAAAGATGAAAACATTGGTTTGGGATAACTACTATCCTCATGGGCATCATTGCCTTGAGTGGATAGGAAGTCACACGATGCTCAATCTTATCCGAGTGATAAAAATCAGAAAGCATAAAAGCCTTTAACGAAGCACTCTACTCCTACATGCATGAGAAATACTTGCAAACAACCTGAGATTGGAAAGTTTTAGTGATTTTGTTATAATGTCAAGATTTTTTTTATTTTTTATAAAAAAAACTACTCAGAGTAACGTAAGGCATGAGATATGATTGGCTTCAATTTGAAAATCTTCAGGTCAAACATCCCTTCGGTTACTGTATGGTTTTAACCAAGGAACTCAATTGGAAAATTCTACAGTGTTTCGATGGAAATAACAAATAGCTTGTATTTCTTATACTCGATAAATGGAACCGGTGAGAAATTGCATGACAGAAAACCCGTGGTTGTCTCATTCATTCATGCAATTGTGGGAATTGGAAACGTCGAAACCTGTGAATTCTGGTAAAGCCATTGCTGAATAATGGTTCAAAATTTTTGGCATACGAAGGTGTATTGAAATTCATCCATCATTTCTCTAAATCTCAGTGGAATATTACTATCT
The DNA here is from genome assembly GCA_000404065.3 of Pinus taeda. Classification (NCBI taxonomy): domain Eukaryota; kingdom Viridiplantae; phylum Streptophyta; class Pinopsida; order Pinales; family Pinaceae; genus Pinus; species Pinus taeda. The sequence continues at coordinate 141,831 of APFE030883175.1, forward strand.
ACACAAAACATGTCTAGAATCTGCTTCATTACGGGATCTGTCCTCTTCTGCCAGGAAAAGATTGATGATCGGGTTCTAAATAACATCATGGAATTCAGTCTACCATCTTTCACATCGAAAGATTGGAGGGAAAGAGAAGGTAGATGCAAGGTATCATGTGTTCAATTCCTTTGGGCATGGTTGTGCTCCTGATTCTCAAATAGCAAAACCATCAACTGGCTGCTACCTTCGCAGAGATCTTTGAGAGAAATGTGTCATAGTGGCTGACCCTGACAATTCCAAATCGGGGTCTCTGGGTTCCAAATCAATGTGCTAAGCCAATAAGGCATAAGCTTATTTCTCAAAGTAAATATCGTTTGAAGGTTCCCTAGCCCAAGAGGAAGGATTACACTTGGTTGCCAATGATCCTCACAGGGAACTTACAGTAGAAAATAGTTGTATAGAACTAGATCCTAGTTGAAGGTGACCAATTACGGTTTCCAGACAGGGGAAGCCATGTTTCCTCATGGTGGAGATGCGTATATTGATGATATCAATAAGTTGATTCCTCTGACGGATAGATATAACAGGACAGTTGTTAATACAAGGTGTGGCATTTCTACTTGGGGAGATCATCTGCTACAGATAAGTATCCTAACCCTGCACTAAGGATTCACATGAAACAAGTACAATTTTCCCTGGAACGGGGACATGATTTTTTTTTTGATTCTCTGCAAACTCGATCCAGAATTCGTTAAACTTTTGCCTTTATTCTATCATAATCTGTTCATTATTTAATTATGGTATCACATCAAAAGTTATAAAGCCAACTAGTTTTCCATTGATTATGATAATTGGAAGGTATGAGCTATGTAGGGCCTCTGTTTTATTACAAGTTGATTGAATTATGATTGTTATAGAAATGGAACAGGTCCATCCACTTGATTGTTGCATTATACAGTAAATACAGTGTATTTGACATTGTTGTTAGAAATTCACTCATAAAACACGATATATTAATTGTAATTTACATCCACTGCTATCTTGTTCCATTACGACTCTATGGAAAACTGTCATCACTCAGCGATGAGCGTGGGTTTCTCATCATAATAAAAAGGCCCATTATTGATATGTGTTATAATAGTCACAATAATTCATTGATAGTTGAAAGAATATCAAGCCATGTAAGCTTACACATTACATCTATCACAGTAGGACAATATCCATAACAAAGAGAGCTCTTTCGACCAAAAACACATGAAATTTGGTATTTTGATGTGGCAAATTATAGAGACATGATTTATCATGAGAATGATTTTGAAGTTTTTTTTTGAATTGAAAATATATACATAATTGTTTACAATTCCCGATCCAAGTGACAATTGTTTAAAATCAAAGTTCAACTTTGAAATAGGGACATGTTAATAATAAAAAACAAGAATAAAGATAAAAGGAAGAAGTTTATTGAGCATTTATTCCAAAGCTACTCGACAACTTCGAAAGAAACTTCCATACTGGTCTCTCCATAACGCAACATTAACTTCGTGAAAATCTCATCTTTTTTGAAGCACGAGATCAAGTTGAGATAAAGAGAAACAAAAATTTATGAATTATAGCTGCACAGGTAAGCGAGTGCAATCTGAAAGAGAATGCCTGGGTGTTAAAACATTAACTAAGGTATGGTCAAGCATGTAAAACATGAATAATTTGTTTCTAAAAATGTTTTCTTTTTGACTAGTGGAAAATTCCACATAAAGCACGTTGAATGAATTGATTAATGGTTTAATTGTATATCACAATTTAGAATTGTTGAGGTACATGCAACATAGATGTGAAAACTCTTTTGGCAAGACTTGGAGATTTTACATGGAAAAAGTAGTTTGCATGAGCTTAAGAAAATATCTTTTTATTTGGAATTGCATAGAAGAGTTAAATCCTTATGTATAATGATTTCCATATATGAGCAAAGGCAATTTTCTATCTGCAATTTTAGTTTATTTTAATGGGTTGATTTCTCATGCAAATCTCCAAATTTTTCATTCTTGAGGATGTGGAGGTTGTGCTTTCGGAAGTGAAGGTAAAATACATACATACATACATACATACATACACACACACACACACACACACACATATATATATATATATCCAAGATGTACATAAAGAAAACTTGGGCAAAAATGGGTATTATGTTTTTAAATGAATGACGAGGAGGAATTAGAAGGGTTTTGGTTAAATCTCTAACAAAATTTCTACCAAGGGACCAAAATCCCAAATCATGACATCCATTAGATGTAACGGTTAATGAGCCAGGTGGAAAACTATAGTGAAATGAAATAAAATTGATATAAGTAAAATTTTAAATAGTGATTGGTACAATTGTTGTATAGATGTATGGCTAAATAAAATCACCTAATCCTAGAAATGAGGATTACATAATAGAGAAAGCCCATGGTTGTATCATTGTTTTATTGTTGTGAAATGATACATATACCCATTCACTATCATGAACTATTTTGTATGTGTTACCATAGTCTGGTTGATTGGTCATTTAGATAAACATGTTTTAAATAGGATCATGCTTAATATCCGTGCATAGTAATGAGTTATATGAATCTTCCATCTAAGAACATGTGTCTGCAGTATTATAGCCTTGTAAAAATATTGTATTTTTATATTGGTCGATGATAGAAGGGTCTTGGTGTCATGCATCCATATAAGAAAGGGTCTTGAGTCTAAATCGAGCTATACATACCGGGGTTGTTATGTTCCAATAATAAATAGGCAAAATATGCATGAATAACTGATGACTATGTTTAGGAGTCGAACTGGACAAGGAAACTGAAGGTCATTAGTCCTTACTGTCAGGAAAAAATGTTATAACTAAGTGGTTATAGCATGAAATATGCCTTAGTGAGCAAATGCCATAAAAGTAAGGATGTTAAATTTTGGTTAAAATTAATAACAAGTAATGCACAATCAAACCTATAGGTATCCTTGAGTACATAACCTAGTAACTAATGAAGTAACACAATTTGTATAGACCACTGGGTCATTTAAATGGTATCTAACAATCTATTTAAATAGATTGATATCATACAAATTGAAATGCATAGTTTGTACCAAACAATTTTGGGAGGTTCTCTTATTGGAATGCATTGTTAATGTGTTTGGACAACATAAAAGGGGTGTTTAGTTGATAAAAGCAGTTAAGGGTGACAACATAAAAGGGGTGTTTAGTTGATAACAATGGATAACTCATCTTTTGGTTAAGGGTGATTTAATGTAAAAGAGGAGCTAACATGTAAGTACCCTAAGATCATAAACACTTACAACTAAAAGGGGTGTAGGTTTGAAAGTAGTAAAAGCTTTTATGTATAACTACAGTAAATTATGCATAGCCACCTGGTTGTTGAGGCATAAAAAGGGGCACTATTAAATCATACGAGATGAATCAATTAAGAATGAAGCATGATCTGATGAATATTAAACTTCAAAAGCTATGATTAATATGAAAAGAGACATGAATACAACACTATGCTACTCATATTGTGTTACACCCAAATGAAATCTGAAAATGATTTGCACTTGACATAAAACTTTCTTGGATTACAAAAATGAACCATGTTCATGGGAATTCCTTATCAACTAAGCATAATTGTTGTATTGATCAAAAATAGATAAAGGAATGTTTGGCATGGTTCTAACATAGTGGAAAACATGTGGTTAAAGTTTATGTCATGTTGGTGATACCATGAGGATGGTATGATGGGTTGTAGCATAGATGGTACTATGTACAACAATATATACATTACCTATATTATTACGTGTGTTACATGATTGAAATAGAATATGTATATCAGTGCATATAATATACCTTGTGTGCAAGTATGCATGAAGACACTGGGTAGATGTCTGGCAGGCAACCGACCTGGAGGTTGCATAGAAGAAGGAAAGTAAGAAGTGGTTCAAGAATAAGTAACCATGGTTAATTTCTGTTTGGCATACATACAATTATGATGAATGTATATAATGAAAATATATAATGAATATATATGGTTATGTTAATTAATCTGTTATGAAATTACAGGCATATTGGTGTGGAAAATATGCTAACAGAGGTGTTGTATGAAGAGAAACTGCAAGAAGAAGGTGTTCAACAAGAACACAAAGTCTTGGAAGAATGCAAGAAGAGAACTTGCATTCTTTAGATTAAATGAAAAATGAGTGATATTAGCTTTAGTAATATTAAGTAACAGATTATGATATGTATCATAGTTAAAATTGTGCATAGATAAATTCTCACAAATGGTTTGAAAACAATGTTACAGGTAGCTATGAAAGGAGAACGCTCCTTGAGACCGATGTAGCTATGGAAGAGGAGCACTCTTTGTGACCAATGTACGTATGCAAGAGGAACACACTTGGTGACAAATGTAGATATGGAAGAATATCACTCCTTATGACTGATGTACATCAAAAAATTTCCATCATATGGCAGAGCCATGAGAGTTGTTGATTCAGAAGTCAACTACCTATGAACGAGGACATGATGCAGTGATACACCAAGGACAATGTAAAAATTTAAGGGGGGAGTATGTAACACCGCTCCCTTGTGTGCTAAATTATTGTAAACCTAAGCTAAGTTAAAGCTAGGTGTGATATCCTCCCTTGTGTGCTAAATTATTGTAAACCTAAGCTGAGGAAAGGTAGGTGTGATACCCTTGTGGGTTGAACTATTCTAAACCTAAGCTGAGGAAAGCTAGATGTGATATGTAATATGAAAATAAAATGTGTTATTAAATAAATTAATAAAATAAATCACTTGGAAGGTGAAGCACCAAGAGAGATGAGATTCTTGCCAAATCCCATTGAGGAATGGGATAGAGATTAATAGTTCATGATAAAGCTTCTAGATGTGATTCTAGATAAGCTTGGATGGATTGTAGATCCATCGAATGGATGGGAGAGAAAGATGCATTAGACATAAAAAATTTACAGGAGATATAGGTAGGATTTTATGAGGAAAAGCCTTGTGGGAGATGAAGACGAGTTTTTCTGAAAGAGGCCTAGGAAAATGGAAAAGTCCATAAAAAAAGATGCTACTAATGGAAACTAAATCATGAAAGAGGGTATTAAATGCCCAGTGCATTGATCAATTGAGGACAGTTGATCCTTGGCAAGAACCTCGGTTCGGGGGGAATCAAAGGTGATGCGTCATTGGGTGGTGGTGTTCTGATCTCTAAGTGAGGTTTTAGTCAGTTTCATATGCGTGGAATGTCTTGTATGTTGGTTCTGACTTCTATATTATTCCTTTCTGTTGATATGGTTAAATCATATAGCTCAGTGGTATATATGAGGTGTATCAGTATGGAAATAATTGTTGTCATATGTATGTGATTTTTAATGTATATGAGAAATGGTGGAATCATGGTGATTAGTTGCTAATACTTGTGTTCCACATTAGATTTCTCATGATCAATTTGCATGTGGTTTTCTAGGATGAGGTTATCTGTAGAAGCATATTAAGAGGATTGTTATTTTTAATACCCATGTGTGGTAGCATATTGCACATAATTAGATTTCTTGTGATATCGTAGTATTATGGAAGTAATGGAAGTTTTATTAATACGACTCCTTAAACATCCAAGAATAGATTTTTTAGCTGAAGAATGAGTCCAAGGTTCCATATAAAGGATCTAGAAACATTTTAATGATAAATTGGTACTATGGCCTAATTGTAATATGGCTCGTGAACTTTTATAAGACAAGATCTGCAAGGAGGGGTAAAGCTTTAACTTTGAATGAACTCAAATTTTAAATTTTATGAGGTTAGGGTATATATTTCTACGTAGGCCATTGAGGTTTGTTACAAGAATCCCAAGCAACGTCTTTAGACACCACCACTTTTCTTGGTTTCTAGGTTTATGAGAAGCCATGGTTTTCATACTTAATGTAATCTATATAAAGGTGGAAAAGCTCCAGGTAAATTAGTCCTCGTGGACAGTAGGTTCCAAGCAACAATGTTTTCAAATACCATCACTTATCTTAATTTTGCGATCCTAATGCTATTATTTTAATGTTGATAGTTCAAACTAAAACCACAATCATAATCAATTAATTATTTCTTCACATGATTGAAGCTTCTAATACCATCATCTTTGATGGTTTTCACATATTTTCACAGCTAGAGCTCTGGATCCCATGCCAATTTGATGACACTACCACAATTATTAAACAAACTAGATCATGTAAAGCATGAAAAATATGAAACTATATGCATCTACCACAATATACATAATGAAATCTCATCCCACAACTCCACCAACACAATTTGTTTCAACAACAAGAAGAAAATACGTTTTCACAAGAATATGTGTTCTTTGATGGATAACAGAAAGAATCATAAAAATTGAGAGATCAGTAACTAATGAATGTTTACCATGCGGATCTTGGTATACATAATTTCACCAAATCAAGCTTGTAATATAATGAATCAACAGTACATATCAAGGTAGAAATGGACAATGTATACTTGCAATTTTGTTAGTGCATACAACATTTCTAATCATGGACCACTATGCCTTCATTTTTCATTACTATGGAATGGTTTCATAATCTTATTTTTGTATGGATCACTTCTACAAGGTTAAACTATGATATCATATTAAAAGGGAGAACAAAAGAAAAACATAATATAATTTATTTTATTTAGTTAGTAATATTAATATATAACACAGATGTAATGGCATTCAAATATAAATCTCCCCATGATTGGTGCATAATGACAACACCTCATCAATAAATAAATCTGACAAATCATAAAAAAAGGGTGAATCTAACAATGTTATAAGCTAGTACAGGTGAGAAACAAAGGAACGATGAGACACATGCTCATGGAGCTAGTGATTGAAGGGAAATATTTCGTTGTTAGGTTTTCATTTTAACAAATTATATTGGGGATAATTCTTATAGTTAGCTATAAAAAGTGGAATTGCAATCAACTCCCATTTCTATATAGCAACATTGGGCACTTTTCGTAGCTTGAAAGCTAGATTGTATGGCAGAACCTATATTATGTATTGGTAATGAAAAACCATCTTAAAGTGAATGAAAAACAATTGACAAGAGGTATAGTAGCTCAATTTCAAAGAATGCATCCACTATGTTATTTGAGAATCGTATTTACATAGCATGATCTCCTAAATCTAAATAATAATTTAATAAATAAGAGTGAGCACCAAAGACAACTTAGATTTTCACAAAATAAATGATTTTAGTTCAAAATTACAATTAACGACATAATAAATAGAAGTCCAAAAATTATAGATAAGAAAAATAACCAACAAATTAGTTGGATATATCCAAATACTTTAAAGATGGTTTTTTACATTAGAGAGCATTCTTAGAATTAAAAGATGTTGCTTAAATAAGTTACTCTATATTATAAATCATTTTTAGAATTTGAAAATGTCACTCAAACTCTTAATCTATCCCCATCTGCATCTAATTTTGCAAATAAATGAGGAAAAAGTAAATAAATAATTAGATGCTAGAAAATGACAAAATTATAATAATAGTACATTAGATAACACTAATGCATTAATTAAATTAGCTTGTATGTCTCTTTTATTTTTTAGCATTTTAATTTCTATTTTTATATTTTTAATTAAATATTAATTAATTTTATTTTACCATTAAACAAAGAAAAATTCAACAAATAAATGATTAAAAACCACTATTTACACCGTAACAAGAGCTTAACATACCATATATGTTAATATTTTAAACTAATTATAGTGATTAAAAAATGATACCATTTTATTACGAACTAGTAAAACCATAACCTACCATGCATATGCAAATATTTTTAGGTTATTATAATAATTATAAAAGGGACCAGAAGAGTAATGACAAAATATTTTGATTTCATTTAGGATAATGACACATATTGAGCCAATAATTCATTTGGACATTATTTTGGATTTATAATTTATAAAAGTAATGTATTATAATATGTAATAATCAATATAAAATTTGTATTCTCTCGAGGTATGATCGGAGTTGTCTATAATGTGATTTTTTGGAGATTCAGGTGACTGAATGATGGAAGAAATTGAGGTGAAATCTTGATTTGTTGCAGTTAAAATGGTTTTTTAATTGCATATTTGGATTTAGCACCCTGAAAAACCTGATTGTGTAGAAACTAGCTATCAAACTTGAGATTCCAATAAATTGATGCCGGATTTTGACCGGAAAAACCCACTGGAAAGGCTTCCAAAAAGTCTCATCATAGACAACTACAACTACAGTATGATCAACGAGATTGATGTGCGCGAAATGATGGCCTTAAATTTGCTGTATGTAAACCAAGCATTATAATAAATAATAATCCTACAGAAAAAAACATTAAATAATAATCCTATAGAAAGCGCATCTGAATACAGTACAAAGTCCGTAGTCATTATGAACATTCCTTAACATGGGGCATAATCATAGACATTGATGCTGCTGTTGCAAGTTGTATCATGCCACTGGAATTTCAGGTTATAACTTTAGTTGTTTCTGTTATACTGTTAACATCAAGGTTGCACCATCTTTGCTCTTCCTTTATGGGTTGTTATTTTTTTTATTAGGAAAGAATAGGAAAAGGAAAAGTAATGTTCTTTGCACCTGCTGCGGTGTGGGGGTGTGAATTGAAGTTGCTGGACTTGCATTATCCATTTTGTTAAGCAGGATCTGAAATAAGTGAATTATTATACTAAACTTGCATTAAATAAGTAAATTATTTTATGAGTGTAGTTTAAATGTTTTGTTTTAATAAATATTTTTGATTAATTTTAATTAATTTTTTTTGAAGATAAAGAATTTTAATGAATTAAAATTATAAATTATATTTTTTAAAAGATTTATAAATATCAAAAATTTATTGATATATCAAAAATAATTTTAAATAAAAATTATATAATTTAAATAAAAATTACATTTTAAATAACAATAAGATTATAATTTGATAAAAGATTATATTATTAAATTTCAATAAAAATATAAAAGTTGATAAGTATTTTATGGAGCTTGAAGGCAAAGTGAATCATCTTTTAATACATGGGATATTGAATATAGCCAAACACTATTAAAACCATTGGTTAGGTAGACAATATGTTTTGAAGAATTGGAGTATAATTTTTTTTTATGTTTTTTTTTCACATAGAATAACATAATTATAATAATATAATTATAAGTAAAATTATAATTTTTTGTTATTTAAAATATATTTTGGATTATATATATATAAACAACGTGAAAAACTCGCTGAAGAAGTGAATTAACTTAAAAAATGGCTAAAAACACCTTAAAACCACTAAGGCTTACTACATCTGCTCAACTAATTTCCTTGCATTACAACCTCTGTTCGACGAGTGGATTTGATCACTAGTAAGTTACGATCTAGAGCATCCTCGATCGGATTTGCCCCAAGATCGGATTACCTATATTTCCATGGAGATATTGGGAAGTCGGGTAACGTCAATCACTTTCGTATTTGCAGACCGTTGGACCATTTAATGTGGTGGTAATTTATAGGAAGAGCAAAAACGCACTTAACCCAAAGAAAAATTGTCAAAATCATTAGTGATTTTGTAAAGTGATTGCCAAGTGAACACTTCGAGCGACGGGTATCATGTGAGAACTAGGTTGGACCATTGTTTGAATTGTTGCCTTTATGAATTTGTTGCAAAAGACTGAACGGACTCAAAATCCCATTTACCATGATAATTAATACAAAATAAACCCGTAATTTATTTATGTGATTCTGTGCATACTCGTTGAGCATTCTGTGAGAACGGTGTTGTTGTTAACGAGGTTGTTGCAGGGAAGGGCGCGATAGCTTTTTCGCAATAATCATGCACATATTAGAAGGAATCTAAACGATGTTTTTATATAACTTCCCTTGAGTGAAGAGGAAAAACAAATTGTCTGTTGTTGTCGATGGGTTTGTTGTAGGGAAGGGCGCCATAGTTTTCGCAATAGTCATGCACAATAAAGGATGTTTTTATATAACTGCCTTTGAGTGAAGAGGAAAAACAAATTGTTTGTTGAGTTGAGCTGCCAAAACATAAGTTGCAGATAAATTGAAATGGTAAAAAATAATGGCAAACAAAGAAAATAACAGGATAATCAAACACAAATGTTGACACAATGTTTTGCATTCTAAAACACTTTTTGTGGGGAAACATCCACGGGGCAATAATAATTGGTATTTTTATTATTCAAGGGAGATTTATAATAACCAACTCACATGCATACAATATCCAACTACTCAACCCACTTTCCATATGCTTTTCGTATTGCCTTTATAGGTTTATATGGATAAATATCAACCTCTCAGTTTCTTTCTACATCCATCCACAACTTTTAGAGAAGTTACATAAGAAATTTTTTACATATAAAAAAATACAAAAGCAAAGGAAATAGTTTTAGCTATTATCCCGAGAATATAGGGAAATAGTTGACAACCTCTAACTATCTCCACCTTGACAACAATTTATTTACTTGATATATCATGCTGAAAATATTCATCACCTTCCTTGCAAGCCAAGAGAAGCTAGGTATGATTTTAGCTTCTTTGACAAGACTAGTTTTGTAAATATGTCGCAAAATTTTGCTTTGTATGGATTTTTTCCAGAGCCATCGCTCCACTTTCATCAATAACTTGTCTTACACAATGGTATTTAACATGTATATGTTTTCTTCTTACTATGATAAGTTGGATTCCTTGCCAAATGAATATCACTTTGACAATGACAACATACTTTCACCTTCTCTTGCATCCTTCCAAACTCACTTAGAAAACCTTTTGACCAAATTGCCTCTTTGCAAGCGTGTGAGACAGTTATGTTTTCAGCCGCAGTAGTGGATAAAGAAACTACATTCAAAAGATTTGACATCCAACTAACAACTCCCCCTGCAAGAGTGAAAACGTATCCAAAAGTGGATCTCCTCTTTTCCAAGTTGCCTACAAAATCTGAATCACCTAACCACAAACTAAATCACTACTATCATTATAGGTGATACAATAATTACTTGTTCCTTTAAGATATCGAAGCATCCATTTCACTGCAACCCAATGCTCTTTACTTGGATTTTCCATGTATCTACTAACAACACCAATTGCATGTGAAATATTTGGCCTTGTAATAACCATCGCATACATTAAGCATCCTACTACAATAGCATATGGTACATGAGAAATACACTCATTTTCTTCATCATTACTAGGACACAAACTTGAAGAAAGCTTGAAATGGAAAGTTAAAGAGATTTGAACAAGTTTCACATTATTCATACTGAATCTTACAAGCATTTTTTCCACATACTTTTGTTGTGATAGCCACAACTTACCATTTTTCCTATCTCTCTGTGTCTCCATGCCGAATATTTGTTTTGTTGTTCCAAGATACTTCATTTTGAATGTCTTAGCCGACTGAGCCTTTAACCTCTTGATCTTAACCATGCTTTTTCTTGCTACAAGTAGATCATCAACATATACCAATAAATTAATGAATATGCCATTTTCCAACTTTTCAAATTAAACACAATGATCATACTCACTCCTGGTAAAATTGTAGCTCATAATGAAAGATTCAAACTTCTTGTAGCATTTCCTGGGATATTGCTTCAGAACATACAATGACTTCTTGAGTTTGCAAACAAACCTCTCGCTGCGATTTTGAGCAAACCCTTCTCATTGTCCATATATATATCCTCATCCAAATCTCCATGTAAGAATGTTGTTTTAACATATAGTTGTTCTAATTCAATATCAAGTAATGCAACTAATGCTAACACAACTTTAATTGAAGCAAGATTAAAAACTAGTGAAAAATCTAATGGAAACCAATAGATTCCTTTTGAGAATATGTTTTTGTAACTAGTCTTCCTTTGTACTTCTCAAAAATATCATCAACTCCTTTCTTCAATTTGTCAACCCGCTTGCAACCGAAAACTTTCCCATACTTACGAAGCTCCACCATATCCCATGTCTTATTTCTTTGTAAGGCATCCATTTCATATTTCATTACTACTTTCCATTTATCACTATTAGATACTTCCACTGCTTCCTCATAACAACTAGGTTTTCCATCATTAGAAATTAAAGCAACATATGTAGCAAAATCATCATAAGTTTTAGGCAAATATTTGATCCATGTAGACCTTTGTACATTTTGCTGCAGTATTTCCTTAGTTTCCTGAGAATTTTTTGCATCTTCTTTTTCTTTTGCATGAGTTTCTTCATTAAAATATTCATGAACCTCCTTCTTGGAAGATTATTGAGTTTCCAATTGAACTCACTAAATTTGTGGCACTTCTAACTGTTTCATTTCACCATCTACAAAGGATTTTATGAGTGATGATTCATCAAATATGACATCTCTTTTAATGATGATTTTGTGGGTAGTAGGATCCCACAATCTACATCCCTTATCTCCATCACAATACCCAACAAATAGTATTCCATTTTATTTTGGATCTAGCTTAGAATAATGATTCTTTAGAATAAGAGAATAAGCATCACAAACAAAACCTTTAAAATTTGAATAATCACAAGGTTGACCTATCCATACCTCTTCTCGAATCTTAAAGTTAATTGTAGTTGATGGTGACCAATTTACCAAATAACATAGTGTAAGAAGTACTTCTACCCACAATTCTTGTTGCAACTTGGCAGTACTGAGCATACTCCTTATTCTCTCTAGGAGAGTCCTATTCATACATTCAACAACACCATTTTTCTTAGGAGTATAAATTATGGTTTTATGTTTTCGATCCTAGCTTTATTGCAATAATTTATGAATTTCTTTGAAGTAAACATGGTTCCATTGTCAGTTCTCAAACATTCAATTGACCTACGAGTTCTCTTTTCAACCAAACTCTATACTGCTTAAAGCATCAAATACATCATCTTTTATTTTCAGTAAATAGATCCACACCTTTCTAGAGTAATCATCTATAAATGTTAAAAAATATGAAGGTCCTCCAAAAGAGACTCGAAGATGGTCCCCAAATAATCTAGGATATCTTTACTAACATGTTTTGACATTTTAAATTTCTATCTAGGTTTCTTTCCATAAATACAATGCTCACAACAATTCAAATTTAGAGATTTCAAGTTTGGAAGTAACTTATGATCAACCAATACCTTTGATCCTTTCTCACTTATATGACCCAAGCGTTGATGCCATAAATGAGTAGAGTCACTTGCACCTTTAGATGCTACTGTTGCATGATATGTTTGTTTCCTTCTTTCAAGCTTATAAAGGTTCCCAAACATTTTAGCCTTCATAACTACCAAGATGCCTTTCATCACCTTCATAACTCCACCTTGAACTGTACATTTATAACCAACAAAATCTAACACTCCTGAAGATATTAAGTTTTTTCTAATCTTGGGTACATGCCTCACCTCTCTCAATGTAATAATAGTACCATCATATATTTTAATCCTAGTACTACCAATCCCAGCCATTTTGCATGTAACATCATTACCCATGAAAGCACAATATCATCAATAGACTGGTATGAAGAGAACTAGTTCCTATGAAGACCCATATGATGGGAAGCACGAGAATCTAGTAACCAATTCTGATGATGTTGAGAAGTAGTAGAAGGGGACAATACTTCATCAGCAGTACCTACACTAGTTTCAAGTGAATTAGGTTCCTTTGTAGATTCCTTTTTAGTAGCATCTTCCTTTATTTTGCAACAATCCTTCTTCAGATGCCATGATTTGGTACAATACCAACACTTCAACTTACTCTTCTTTCCTTTTGACTTCAATCTTGATGTGTCTCTCGAGTGATGATATTTTTATTTTGATAGACCTCTAGCCATCATTGATTCTGATGTTGAGGTTTAAATGATAGATTTTCTTCGACTTTCCTCAAACAATAAAGCTCCCATAATAACATCAAATTCAATGGTACCGGAACTAAAACTAATAGAGGTTATAAAATAATCCCAAGACTTAGGCAGAGAACACAATAGTGTAATTATTTTGTCTTCCCCATTGAGATTTACATCTATACTAGACAACTGACATAAGAGTATTGAAAGAATTCAAATGGTCATACATGAATGACTTACTTAATGCAGTTGAATCCCAAAATGATATCTAATATAATGCACTGCGTAAACCCCCATACTTAAATTCAAAAAGAGTCAAGGGATCTCTACTTGAATGGTTCATGAGCCACAATACTTGCTAAGGTTTTGCAAATGGGGTAGCAAGCTAAGTGGGCTTGATTGTGGGGAAAAACTCCACAGTTAAGCGCGCTTGAGCCAGAGGAGATCTGGGATGGGTGACCTCCTGGGAAGTCCTGGTTACCGGGTGCAAGCCCCGGAAGTGATGATTGATGCTATGTGATTCGTTCTCCACATTTCACTAGTTTTAATCCCACTTCTTCACCCCTGTGAGCATCACCCGATGCAATGAGTGCTAAGTGAACTATTCAAAAATCATGAGAAATTAGTCAGTTACGACTACCTCTCATGGAAATGGGTCATACGTGAATGACTTACTTAACGCAGTTGAATCCCATAATGATATCTAATATAATGCACTGCGTAAACCCCCATACTTAAATCAAAAAGAGTCAAGGGATCTCTACTTGAATGGTTCATGAGGCACAATACTTGCTAAGGTTTTGCAAATGGGGTAGCAAGCTAAGTGGGCTTGATTGTGGGGAAAAACTCCACAGTTAAGCGCGCTTGAGCCAGAGAGTTCTAGGATGGGTGACCTCCTGGGAAGTCCTGGTTACCGGGTGCAAGCCC
>APFE030883175.1:157176-173896 GCA_000404065.3 Pinus taeda
AGTGAACTATTCAAAAATCATGATAAATTAGTCAGTTACGACTACCTCTCATGGAAATGGTCATACGTGAATGACTTACTTAACGCAGTTGAATCCCAAAATGATATCTAATAGAATTCAAATGATCAAAGATCTTTTTACTTTACTTCATCCATAAACTGTATAATTTTCATTTCAAGTGTATTCAATTGTACAAGGACTTCATCATGTAAAAGATTTCTAACTTGGTCCATAACCCTGTTTTTTCTCGAAGGATGTGAACAACACATCATCTTCCAAGCAAAGATGAATAGCACTAAGGGCTCTTGCATCCATTTCCTCCAAGTCATCATTATCCATGCCCATGAGTTTCTTTTCCCTGCCCAGCAATGCCTGTGCCACTTGTTGACGCACAAGCATATCTCGCATCTTAACCTTCCATAGCTCAAAGATATTACTTCCATTGAACTTTTCATTTTCAAACTTCACATTCTACATCTTCGCCATTAACACAAACTTTTCCAGAAACCTATGATACCACTTGTTGAGTTGAGGAATGAAAGCATAACCTGCAAATAAATTGAAATTGCAGAAATTAATGGCAAATAAACAAGATAGCAGAATAATCAAACACAAATATTCACACAATGTTTTACATGGTAAAACCTTCATTGTGAGGGAAACATCCATGGAAAAATGTTTTATATGGTAAAACCCTTCTTGTGAGGGAAACATCCATAGCGCAATGATAATAGATATTCTTATGATTCAAGGGAGATTTACAACAACCAACTCACAAGAATACATTATCCAACCATTCAACCCACTCTCCATTTGTTTTATATTTTTCATATTGCCTATATAGGATTACATGGATTTATTCAAGAGAGATTTACAACAACCAACTCACAAGAATACATTATCCAAACATTAAACCCACTCTGCATTTGTTTTATATTTTTCATATTGTCTATATAAGATTACATTGATAGATAACAACCTGTGAGATTTTTCTAAATCAGTTGACCGCTTTTAAAGTAGCTACATAAGAATTTTTTTTACATAATTTTTTATTTTTTTTCCAAAAACATAGATTAGGAAAAACAAACCAAACCAAAAGAACCAATTTTCTCTATTATCCTAATAATAGAGAGAAATACTTAACAACTTCTATCATTACAATACAACATAATACAATGCTTCTCTACTAAATTTAATTACTTGTATAAAAGTATAATTTAACCAGTTGAATAAAAGAATGTTAAAATATGAATAATGTTTATTTTCGTTTTAGCAGTCACATGTACAAATAACTCTTTTTAAACTCACTACCAACTCTTTCTAAATTGAAGATGTGAAGGTTTGACGGGGTTTGTGGGGCTGGATGCAAGCCCAGGTAAGATAAGCTTTCATCAACTCGAATTATTCACAAGGAGGAGATTAGTGACCCAGGTATTTGGAGGTGTGAAGGGGAAAACTCAGTTGCCTGGTATACTAGACAATTATATGTCTAAGGCATTGACGGCGCTTTTCGATGATCATGAAAGCGTTTGACTTGTTGTGGTAGGACAAGTGCTTGAGACGTGTTCTCCACCTCTAGCTGGAATTAACAGTCAGTTGATGATATCATTCATCGTTGTTCAATGCATTCTCTGATGTGGATAGTATATGAATATTGTCTTGGAGCCACTTGCATTGAATATGTTTCCATCAATTGGTCGAGGTCCAATTCCCTTCATTGAATATGTTTCCATCAATCAATTAGTCGAGAAAGGGTGTCCCCCATAGAAAATAAATACATAAACATTACGTATATTATATTATCAAAATTATGGGGATTCCCCCGGTACAATTAAAACGTAAGAGATTTGATTATGTAACTTAACATTTAAACTTAGTTTTTTGTTAAGCTTCTGCAAATGTAATTGCGGGGCTTTGAACTGCAAAATACTATGGAAAGCTGGCAGGTAAACTCTCCCATATGGTAGTCTAAAATTGAGCACTATGGTGCCAATCCTAAAGAAGTTGAGATAAGGGTAAGTAATTTTTGAAAATTACCATTTAAAGTTATTGATGTGAAGCTTTTGTTATTTATTTTTTGTGTTGTGTTATTTTACAGAATTATCATATCTATATTTTTAGAATCTATATTTCAAACCACTTATATAGTTCATCATCAAAGTAAATCCATGACTAGATAAACCAAAACTCAATTGTTCCAATATATCCACCCTAGTCTATACCTATTCCACCCAGTCTATACCTATTCCTCTTCTAGGCCTGTTCTATACCTCCAATAAGCGCCGTGTCACGCTTTCAGTTTTCAAAACCGGGAAAATTCTTATTACTGGTGCGAAGGTCAGTTTTCTTTGCATTTAGGTTTAAATTGATCGATCTATTGAGAGAATCCTCGTCTCTTCGGAGGAACCTTGTCAAATCTCATAGTTTCATGGTTCCACGTGTATTTCCGTCTACTCCCTTCGGTATCACGCTTCTTGAATATGATGTTTGAATGAGATTCAAATTTACCAATATTATCACGGTATAAATCATCGCCAAACATTCTATGAGGGATTCGAATTTTGTTGCAGTAAGACCGAAAAGAAAATACAATGTCCAAAGTGATGTCCAAATTTACTGCGTCTTTTTGAAAAAAGTAGAGACATGCGTTTGGACAATTGTTTCCTCAATATATATTTAATTATTGGCATTGCTATAATTAATTTTAGGGAAATTTAGTATACGATATCCTTGAAAAAATTAATACAGCCATTAAAATTGGCATTTTTTATGTGTGTTAGTTTTTAAACTATGAACGATATAAAACTTGGCATCGTCGATATTTAATATTTGTTTTTTTTTTTAATTGTTTTCAAATAATCATATCATATTGTGATTTTGGATTATTTATAAGCATAATATTTAAAGATGTCTCAATTATTTCTTTCAAATATTTAAGGTGGACCACACAACAAACTCGAGTCTATATTGCTATCAAATTGAGTAATCAGCCTCCAGTTATTTATGAGAGATCGTGCAACAGGATCAAATCTATACTCTCATTAAATTTAGCATTTTTTTGGTGTCATTATATGATCTTCGTGAAATATTTGACCTTTCGTAAATACAAATATTCGACGAAACATATTCCATTACACTGTCATTAAAATTGGCATTTTTGACATGTCTCATTATATGATCTTCTTGTAGATACAAATTTTGGCCGAACATCTTCCATTTAAGGATTGTGTATATCGAGCTAAGAGTTTTACTATGGGAAGCTTTTCAATTTTTAATAATTATATAATAATTTAATTATTGATATTAATATTAAAATTAATAATATTTAGTTAAGTTGTAATATTTATTTATGTTTAATTAATATTTAATATTTTATTATGATAATTATTAATTTTATTTTATGTTTAATCAATATTTAATATTAATATAAATAATTAATATATTAAATATTAATAATTTAATTATATTATATAGTTAATTTAATATTTTTGATTAATAACAATTATTAAAAATTAAAATTACAAATAAATATAATTTGACTAATTAATAATATAATTATTGTTTGTAAAGGATAATATACAAATCAAATAATTATAATTAAAAACTCAAAGTATATAAAGGTTTGATATTATAATATCATCTATTTACACATTTTTTAATTATATGGGTATAGATTGATAGGCTTCACAGATATATTTAATTAATAGTATTATATTTAATTCATACATATGTATTATACCAATAACAATAATTTATATTAAAAATATTATTATTATTATATTATAAATGTGAAATAATTGTATGACAATTGTAATCATTATCATTATTATAATAATATTATAATTATTATTTAATTGTATTTATTAATGTATTTATTTTATTTAGTAATAAATCAAAGGGATTATTATAAACCTGAGGGATTCATATTAAACCCTAGGATTGATATTAGAAATCCTATGAATAATATTATCCCCAAGAATATGAACATTTAGATTAATAAACTCAAAGAATTGATACTATAAAGCCAAGGGACTAATAAACCCAAGGTATTATAAACCCAAGTGAATGATACTAAACGCAAGGAAAATAGTAAGCCGTGGTCAAACCATGTTTGTTTTAGCGTTTATAAGTTGGTTTTATAATATTGATCCCTTAGATTTCATACTATTCCCTTGGGTTTATAATCTCTTGGATTTATAGTATAATCCCTTGGGTTAATTAATATAAGGGTTCATATTCCTAGGGTATAATATTATTCATAGGGTTTATAATATTAATCCTTGGGTTTAGTGTAAATCCCTTGGGTTTATAATATGGTCAACCATGGTCCAACATCACAATGTGACAAATATTTTATCAATAAGAAAATCAACGATGGTCCAATGTCACATTGTGACAAAGTTGTCTCCATATGAAAATCAATCATGACCAGCCATGGTCCAATGCCACATTGTGACAAAGATTATCTAGATATGAAAATCAATCATGTTAACCATGGTCTGATGCCACATTGTGACAATGATTGTCTCAATATGGAAATCAACCATGGTCAATATGGTCAACCATGGTCCAACGTCACATTGTGAGAAATATTGTCACAATAGAAAAATCAATCATGGTCAACCATGGTACAACATCACATTGTGACATAGATTGTGTCAATATGAAAATCAACCATCATCAACCATGGTCCAATGTCTCAATGTGATAAATATTGTCTTGATATGAAAATCAATCATGGTCAACCATGGTCCAACATTGCATTATGATAAAGATTATCTCAATATGAATATCAACCATGGTAAACCATGGGAAACAAGGTTTATTTTAGGGTTTATAATATATATCTTAGGGTTTATATAACTTTGGTTTTATAGTATTAATCCTTTGACTTTAATATTATTCCCTTGGATTTATAATATCAATCCCTTGAATTTATTAATCTAAGTGTTCATATTCTTAGGGTATAATATTATTCATAGAATTTATAATATTAATCCTTAAGTTTAATATAAATCCCTTCGGTTTATAATCATGGTCAACCATGGTCCAATGTCACATTGTGATAAAGATTGTCTTAGATTGAAAATCAAGTATAGTCAACTATCATGAATCATGGTCCAACGTCACATTGTGACAAAATTTGTCTCCATATGAAAATCATCCATGGTCAACCATGGTTAATCATGGTCAACCATGGCCGACCATAGTTAACCAGGGTCCAACGTCTAATTGTGACAAATATTATCTCAATATGAGAATCAATCATGGTGAACCATGGTCCAACGTCATATTGTGATAAATATTGTCTCAATATGTAAATAAACCATGGTCAACCTGCTTATTTTAGCGTTTATAATATATATCATAGGGTTTATATACCTTGGCTTATAATATTTCTTAGTGTTTATCATGAGATTTTCTCGATATGAAAATGAATCATGGTAAATCGTGGTCAATCATGATTGACCATGGCCTAACATTGCATTGTGACAAAAATTGTCTCAATATGAACACCAACCATAGTCAACCATGGTCCAATGTCACATTGTGCAAACACTATCTAGATATGAAAATTAATCATGGTCAAGCATGGTTAAATGTCTCTATGTGAAAAAGATTTTCTCAATATGAAAATCAACCATGGTCAACCATGTTTATTTTAGGGTTTATAATATTTATCGTAGGGTTTATATACCTTAGTTTTATAATATTAATCCCTTGGATTTAATATTACTCGTTTGGGGTTTTAGTATTAATCCCTTGGGTTTATTAATCTAAGAGTCAATATTCCTAGGGTATAATATTATTCATGGGGTTTATAATATTAATCGTAGGATTTAATATAAATCTCTTGGATTTATAATCATGGTCAACCATGGTCCAATGTTACGTTACGACCAAAATTGTCTCAATATGAAAAGCGGCCATGGTCAACCATGTTTATTTTGTTGTTTATCATATTGATCATAGTATTTATATATGGTCATTTATAATATTTATCTTAGGGTTTATCATAGGATTTTGTCACTATGAAAATCAACCATGGTCAATTATGGACAATCATTGTTAACCATGGTAAACAATGGTCCAACGTAATTATGGTCAGTCATGGTTAACCATGGTCAACAATGGTCCAACTTCATTATGTCAATATAAAAATCAATCATGTTCAAGCGTGGCCACCTATAGTCCAACATCACATTGCAACAAAAATTGTCTCCATATGAAATTCAACCATGGTAAACCATGATCATTCATGGTTAACCATGCTCAACCATGGTCAATAATAATGGTCACATTGTGACAAAGATTGTCTCTTGGTCCAACGTCATATTGTGACAACCAAGTCATCCATGGTCCAACGTCACATTGTGACAAAGATTGTCTCAATATGAAATTAAATAACCATGGTCCAACATCGGATTGTGACAAATATTATCTCAATATGAAAATCAATCATGGTCAACTATGTTCCAATGTCGCATTGTGACAAAGATTATGTCAACATGAAAATAAAACATGGTCAACCATGTTTAGGGCTTATAATATTTATCTTAGAGTTTATATATCTTGTGATTATAATATTTATCTTAGGTTTATATATCTCGAGCTTATAATATTAACCCCTTGTGTTTAATATTATTCCCTCGGATTTATAATCCTTTGGATTTATTGGTCCATTAGATTTATAATATGGATATGTTGGGTTTCTTAATCTAAGGTTTTATATAATAATAATATATTTGGTTTATTAATAATATCAAGATTTACTATATTAATGTGTATAATATTATCATATTATTATAATATAACAATAATTATTATAAATTGTGATTATTATAATTATTTTCACATTTATAATATAATGATAATATTGTTTTTATATTATAGTTATAACTATATTTATATATTTTATTGATTATCACTTATTAATATTATTATTAAATGCATATCCAGTAACACTTATATTTAACAATATCGTTGATATTATAGTATTCTTTAGGTTTAATAGTATAAATCCATTTGGTTTGTAACATTTATTCTATTTTACAAACAATAATTGCTATTATTTAATAATTATTAACCATTATAAATATTATTAATTATTAACAATTATAATTATTAATTAATAATTAATAATATTTATATTTATATTATTTTTACTTATTACCACAATTCTCTTTGGCTTATTTATCTCTGCGGCCCTCACAGTTGATCTCTGCAACTTTGGACTCATAGTGCTCTTCGGTCGTTTCAGTGTCACCTTATAATTCATTTTAGCCTTTCCGCAGAACTCTCGGGTTTATATCATTCTCACATTTGATCTCTCAGGGTTATATCATTGTCGCATTCAATCTCTGTAGCCGCATCATATCACACTTCTCTCTGGCTTATTTATCTCTGTGGCCCTTGCATTTGATCTCTGTAACTCTGGACTCATAGTTCTCTGTGGTCATTTCAGTGTCACCTTGTAATTGATTTTAGCCTTTTCGCAGATCCACCAATTTCTTTGACGGTCATGATTGACTTACCTCTCTTTTCCACATGAGAGGGATTTCTGGCTTAGTTTTAGCAATTCGAGCTATGGTGTGGCTTTATTTTTTGCCGAGAGGCTACCCAGGTTCCTATTTTGGTAAGCGGGTCACATGGCTAAGCCATATAAATACTTTTGAGGTCTCGACCATATACATATTCTGCGGTTTCAGATCTCTTCTGCGTTTCAGATCCAATCTTGTTTCTGAGTTGTAGTTCGATCCAATCCGATAACAAGGATTCAGGTTGGTGGTGCCATCGATTCAAGTCTACGGTTCAATCATCTCTGCTGTTCGAAAACTAGTTTTATAAAAAATCTTGTGCCGAGTTTGCAAATCAGGTCTATAGTGCGATTTTTCAAAATACTTTTCCAATCTTTGTGCTCTCATCCATTCATCTTTCTAGATCCAATTGGGTCTACAAGCTGCGGTTTTACCCAATTCGAGGAACGTGCGACTTACAGTCCGGTTTGCTGATATCAGGTGCACACATTCCTTATCTTTTTCTAATACATATATGTTCATATATTTTCAAGTATGAATAATTCACCACAGCTACTAAGCATTACCAAATAAAGTCTTTAGAGAAACGTAAAGAAGAAAGAGAAGTCAAGCTCCAAACAGAATTAGAACCCATGCGAGAAAATAAATTCACATCTCTTGAAGACAAGATCCAAAAACAAACTAGCCCCAAGAGTTAGCTCAATTGGTCAAATCAAGTGCCTCGCCAATGGGAGGTCACAGGGTCGAATCCCGAAAGCTCTTGGGGTTAGGTTAGTAAATAGGCTGAGGGGTGTTGATGCCCTTTGGGTGGCATCCACTCAGAGATTTAAACCCCTGGACGTAGCGGCTACCCACTGACCAGGGTATCCGTGAACCACTAAGTGAAAAAAAGATCAAAAAACAAATAGAAAATAAAATTGAACTATTGGAGAATAAAATGGAGGCAACAGAGCCTAGGTTGTAGGCTATAGAAAAAACCAAGATACGAACCAAACATCCCAGCAAGGAGATGATGATACTTTAGAGAGCCTTAAAATGAAGGACATGATTAAAGAACTAGAAGAAAAAGTTAATAGCCGCCTCACCCTAAATAGTGTGGCAGGTAAATTAGATATCAAACCAATTAAAGATTAAATGAAAAAATTGATAGAATTAGACCATGAGCGTAACAAAAGGGCCTTGAACCTTATAATCTTTGGTTTGAAAGAGGTGGTAGACAAGGATACTTTAGCCATAGCCCAGACAAAATTACATAATATATTATAAATTGAAACAACATGTCTCATAGAAGCAACAAGGTTGGGGAAATTAACTGAGAATAAAGGAAGGTTGATCCGAATAAAGGTGAGCTCTACTGACCATAATTATGACATACTTAGTAAAACCTCAAGTCTAAAAGGAACGCGAGTATTTATAAATGAAGATCTCATTCTAGAAGATCAAGCAGAATTAAGAAAGGAGGTTCCAAAGGTAAAAGAAGCTAGGAAGGAAGGAAAATGGGAAATAATCAAAAATAGAAACATCATTATTCTAGATATAAACCAAAAAGATAGTAATAAATATCAATTCAACATGCTTCGAATCCTTCTTGGAACTGTTCGGGCTTTCCATGGAACAAAGGCCCCAAGCTATGTTGGACCTTGAATTATATTGATATTATATTGCTTGTTGAAACTTGAGAGCACGAAGAATCTAAGGTTCCTAACATAGATGGCTTTGCACTATGGTCTACCTGGAACAAGCAATTCTCTCCTAGAAGCATTGGAGGTATAACTTGTTACATTAAGTAGAACATTTCTCCCCATGCTAGGATTTATAAAAACAACCCTTACAACCAATATACTTGGATAGAGATCACTGACATTACTGATAAAAATACTTTCACAACAATATGTTATCTTTCCCCCATCAATTCTAACTTCTATAAGAAAAGGAATCTAGATAAAAATAGACCTTACAATGGTTTAGAAAATGATATTTCTAGCCTAAAGAATAAAGGAAATATCCTTTTAATGGGTGAATTTAATGCTCAAACTTCAAGCAACCAAGCTATTCTTCTAAGGAATCATTCCAACCCTAATCCTCTTTTGTTAGATAGAGACACTATTCTGGCTAGCCGGTACAAAAGGAGCTTTGAAGACCTCAGGGAGAATTTGTTTGGGTCGAAGCTAGTCAAGCTTTGTAGTGCTTAGGATCTCATTATTTGCAACGACCTAAAGAAGTGGCCCAATTCTAGAGAGATGACCTACATCCATGGGCTTGGTAGCAGCGTGGTACACTATGTTATTTCCGATCTCCTTTTATACAACAAAATAATAAATTTTGAAATCTTAAACGACCACAAGCCTGACTCTAATCATAGACCATTACTTATAACTCTTAATTTTGTCATGCATAGAGATCCCATAGATGATAATCCTTATAGCCAAAAGAACTTAATCTTTGATAGAAATAAAAATAGTCTCTTTCTAAATGAACTAAAAATAGTTTGCTTCCTTTATATAATATAGACAACATAAAAGACCTCTATCATAATTTTTCTACAACCCTCTCATATTCTATTAACAATTTCTCAATTGAAGTTTCAAGTAATAAAAGAAATAGAAAAACCAACCCATGGTATGACAAATATTGTAGAAGTGCGAGGAGAGCAATTAAGGAAGTTGCTCACGAATCTCTTAAAATTGGAAAGATAAAAATTTTCAAAGCCCTAACTAAAAGGAAAAAAATGGTAGTATATTTGTAAAAGGTAAGAGAATCTCTTACACCTCTCTAAGGTAGCTCCTACAAAATTCTGGAGGCAGATTCGAACTTGGAAAACTAAAGATAATAATAAAATTTCTTTACAAGACTAGAATTCCTATCTTAAAAAGCTTTATGAATCTCCAAATGTCATGGATAACTTTGAAGCCTTGCTCACAACGAAAGAAGTTTTCTCATTAGAAGACATTGATTTTGGGATTAAACACCTGACAAATGGGAAAGCTAAGGACATTGAAGGTTACTAGGCAAAAATCTTAAAAATTGGTTCTCCTGTCCTCATCCCCCATATCCATAAGATTTTCAATCAAGTGGTCAAGCAAGGGTCCCCTAAACCATTGACTCGGAGCCTCATTATCCCTATGTTTAAAAGTGGGGATACAAATAACCCCTCTAATTATTAGATAATTTTGATCAACCCCAAGTTTTATGGTATTATTTTGGAAAAGAAGTTTAGCATATGGCTTGAAAGTGAAGGTAAGCTGGCTAAAGGCCAAGTGGGTTTTAGATGGCAGCACACAACAACGAACCACCTCATTACACTTAGGATCGTTGTAGAGGAATGTCGCAATGATAAACCCAATCTCTTTTGTTTCTTTGTGGACATTAGAGAGGCCTTTGATACGGCTCCTAGAAACAACCTATGGAATAGATTAGAAGAGCTAAATGTTCCTTTCGAGCTGAGAGCTGCTGCTATAAGGTTATAAGAGAATGTAATTGCTAAGATAAAGAACAATGAGGGGTGGTCAAAACAGATTAAGTGTAATATCAGAGTTAAACAAGGTTTCCCCCTCTCCCCTATCCTATTTGGCATTTAC
This sequence comes from Pinus taeda, assembly GCA_000404065.3. Lineage (NCBI taxonomy): Eukaryota > Viridiplantae > Streptophyta > Pinopsida > Pinales > Pinaceae > Pinus > Pinus taeda. Next base: position 168,293 of record APFE030883175.1, read on the forward strand.
ATCGACAAGCCAGAAGGTTGTTTAAGGGAAGGAAGTTGTGCTGGCACGATCTTAGCTGGGATAGTCTTCATCCTTCTTCTCTATGTTGATGATATTGTTTGTCTCACAAGGTGCCCATTTCATCTTGATAAGAAACATAGACTTCTTAAGGATTTTTGCTCTACCATGGGTATGACTGTTAACACTGACAATTATGATTGTCAAACCCAAGAAGGACACTTACGCAAATTTTGTGTATGACAATAGTAACTTGGAGGAAGTGACTTCTTACAAGTACCTAGGAATTGATATTCATCACAAGCTCAACTTGAACTATAGCATTGAGAAAATGATTAATGGGTGGTGGAAAGCTTATTTTGGTCTTGAAAATAATTGTAAAACGACAAACCTCGTAATGTGGGATAGAAAGAAATTCCGCTTTGAAACTTTAGTCACTCATGTTATCTTATTGGATGTGAGGTTTGGGGTTGCATCATCTCTAGAGAATCGTGGAGAAAGATTGAGAAGATCCAGAAGCGTTTTATAACGTATAACCTCAAAATTAAAAGAAATACACTCTACCCTATTCTCCTTATAGATGTGGGTATTTCCCCTATCGAGAGCCTAGCTATGACTAGGCTTCTGTTGTCCAAGCAAAAACTCAATAACATATGGGACCATAGGCTTCCTAAGCTAGCTTTAAATTCTATCGAAAACCACCTAAGTCTCAAACGAGGTTGGTATAAAGGCACGAGGGCCTGGTTAAACCATTGGGAGATCGATAAGAAAGTTGCATTCCAAAACATTAATAACATTAAAAATATTGTTACTTGTAAGTTCAAAGAAAAAATGTGGTGTGAGAAAGAATTAGCAGCTAAAAGAAAATTAAGATATTATAAGGAGGTCATCAACCCCACCCTAGAAGATCAAAAGTATCTCTTTGCTTTAACTAGCTCAAAGAAGAAAATTAGTATAGCCGAGATTAGAATGAACTCTCATGAGCTCCATAATGAAACAAGTCATTAGGCAGTTCCTAAAACACCATCGATGGAAAGGATTTACCATCTCCTTGAGAATATGAACATCGATGATGAAAATCACTTCCTCTTCGAGTGCCCCGCGTACAACCACACTAAATCTCAATTTCATAATCTTTCTTGCAATACTGACCTTCCTAGGCTTTTACGATGTCAAAATTATAGTGCGTTCGGAATGCTTCTCTCAAAGCTTTTTGAGTATAGGAGTAAAATCTTAAATCAAACTAAATAATTCGTTTCTTTAGGTCCTATAGACCAAAGTTTAGCCTGAGTGGATGTTAACCACCACCACTATCACCATCATCAATATTAATATTATTTAATATTATTTTACTTTATTTATTAGTTAATTAATAATACTAAAATAATAATATATAATTTATGAATAATAATAAAAATTATTAATCTTAATATTTATAAATAAATAATAAATGTAGATAATGTGATTATGTTAGTATATTTATTGATAATATATTTAAAAAAAAATAGATTATTTTTAATTTATAATATACTAAAAATAAATAAATAAATAAATTGTTTTAGTTTTTCATTATTTTTTAAAAAGATAGTTTTTTTTTTTAATTGGCGGAGGTTCTAAACTCCAACCATATTACAAGATTATCTTTTCAATCTGAAGTAAGCTAGAACTTTTGAATATCATATATTGTAAAAAAGCTAGCCAAAATGAGAAAAATAAAAAATAAAAAAATAAAAAAAAAATATTCGCCAGCAATGTTTTCATTTACGCTACAGGATAAATCCTTAAAATAGTTATAGTTAAAAGGAAATTTCGTTTTGACGATATTTCCCTTATATTTTATTTTGGTTTTTAGTTATAAGAAAATTTGGTTTTGATGAGATTTTCCTTATCTCGTGTGGGAGAATTTAGTTTGACAGTTAATGATTCGAGGAAATTTATAGAAGGTTGTTTCATAAAACAGTTTTACCAGCGGTTTTCAAAATTATTATTATTATTTTATTATTTAAAACTTATTTCAAACGCATGTTAATGATACAATCAATATTTATAAAAGTTAAGCAACTCACCCTTCCATGAATATCTTATTTTTTAACAAATTTGTTGATATGTTGCAAATTAAACGAGATTGGTTGCAAATTTGTGAAGTCCGTGCCAAGATACCTCACCTCGTTTTAACAATATCCCTTCTTATTTTAATAAAATTAAAAATAAACTATTAGAAGAAATTTCATCTAAATTACAGTCATTCTGATTTTTTACATTAAATTGACGTTTTCCCTTTTGGTTCTTAAGATTAAATATATGATATCAAAGGAATGATTATGACATTGTGTATTTGCTTAAAATTTCAAATTAAAATAATGTGAAAGATCTCAGGCATTGTATTCTTAAATAAGTCTCCCGAATTTATAGTTTGGTTTGATTTAAGTAATGGTAATAATTATTTTTTATAAAATTTTGTTTTATAAGAGGTGTTGTTTAATTATTTTATATTTTAGAGTTTTTAATTAGAATGTGAAAAAATAATTCTAGCCTTAAAATCTGTTTTTAAATATATAAATAAATTATGCAAGATTTAGAAATCAACTTTTCTGATTTCAACAACTTATCACTATCCTTTTACTTAAGATTTAAAAGAATATAATTTTTAGATCTATTAGATGTAGAAATAGAGTCGAAAACTTATATAAATGCATTACATGCACATGTGCTTATGCAATCGAGTATAATCCAAGAGTACTTCATCGAGAAAACGCCCGCCAATCACTGTTCGAAAAAATAGATGGTTAAAAATCACGGTTGTTAAAAATTTACCATATCAGCGATGAGACTAACTCCAACTCTCCGTCATAATTCTAGAGAAAGTAAAATTAATTCTAGTAACTACCCAAACTACAGAGAATTGAGGCGGCTAATGGCGATTTCCCAATTCCAAATCCTTCCAAAATACAGAACAGGACTTACAGATATGCTTGGATTGCTTCACATGCAACTCCAAAATAAACGGGACTTTTGCCTTAAGTTCATCTCACACCGCTATGCGCATATTCGATTCTTCCCTGTCTTTACGGACTTTAATCACTGTTATGCATGATAAATTTGCTACAGGTTTTGACCTCTGGTGAAATCTTCCCCATAATTAACATGATATTTGTTCACCCGCACTTTCAGATTATCATATATTTCATATCTCTCAGAGAAATTTAAGATGCCGGGCCAAAAATTCCTCTTTTAAGGTCTCGTCAGATTCAACTGTGTAATGACCTGCAGATTCTGAACTGTTGAAGTTGCCGACCAACCCATCGTGAGGATAATTTTGTTTCCCAAAACCCTTATAAATGAAAAAATGGCTTTAGATGCATGGAATAAAACTCATGCATGGAAGATTTGGTTGGTGCAGCCGAAGTAGATAGGACAAGGGTCATTTTCTGTGACTGTAACACCTATGTACATGGGAAGCCACAATCTATTGCAGATGAATTACTTCGGAACCGACACCGTACTTTATGATCGCTGAGATTCAAATTTCCTCCGGCCTCGTTAACTATTTCTTTTGCGGCCAAAAGCAATGTTTTTAAATTATTTGTTTTGTTTGTACCCTTGACGTGCGATGCTCAACCCACTCCAGATACATTCCTTTTGGACCCTACCACACACTTTCCTAAGGACAGTCAAATTAACTATCTTATAGCATCTTCGTGCAACCGAAGAAACATTTTCGTAAGGACAGTCACATTAACTATCTTATAGCATCTTCGTGCAACCCAAGAAACTGAAGATTTTAATTATTCTTTTGATGATGTCACAATTTTGCCCGAAAATAATAATTTGGGTGTAGGAAATTTTAGAAATTCTGGTTACAACAGTTAAGCTTCAGAATTTTGTATGTTTTATGGGTTTTGCTGCTGAATTCATTACCACCATAAAAAAATAATTGAAACACTCTTACAATTACATTTTTTAAATTTTAAAGTACTTCTCTATCATTCTTGTACTTTCATCTTCATTATACACCTCCACCTCCTACCACTTCCTACCGTGTTCGAATTATTAATTTTATTTGAAGAGCATATGTTTATTTAACTCTTCAAGGATGAAAGGTCATAAAGAAATTATACTTCTATTGACAATTTGTCATACACCTCCACCTAGTACAGTGTTCAAATTATTAATTTTATTTGAAAGAGCATATATTTATCTAACTCTTCGAAGTTGAAAGGTCATAAAAGAAATTGTAGTTATATTGACAAATGTATATTTATAAAAATAGACATCCCTTTATTAAAATTGGGCACTTTAATGGTTTTTTTAATTACAGATTCCAATCAAATCACTGAAAATAAAAAATGCAAAAACTGACCTATTCTAATAAAACTGACATATTCTAATAATGCAGAAACTGACATATTCTAGTGTTGGCTACTACATCAGTGGATAAATTAGTAGCATATCTAAATAAAATATTGAAACCATATTTAAATTATTTTTTACCAAATAATAATTAAAATTTTACCTTGCGATTAGTATTGAACACTTACAAAGATTAATTAAAATTAAATTAAATTCATAAACGTGTTTTTCTAAACGTGACTTCACTGCACATTGGATTATGAAACGTCTCCTCACATGCATAACCTATTTCAAAACTGGGTTTCACTCTTAAAAGATTCATTGGATTACTAAATGACTCCATCCTCCATCGTTGTTGGCAACGTAGCACCTACGCTTTTGAAACGCCCTCCTGTTAGTATTCAAAAAAATCCAAAAAAAATTCCATATTCGTTGGATTTAAATCCCAAATATCAACCACAAGAACGAGGCATCTAGCTTATGAAACTCCCTCAACCCTCCTCTTCGCATTCAAAAAAAATAAAAAAAGGGCATTCCAGATTTAGGTTTTTGGAAGCCAGATTTGGTTTGAGAACATTCTGGATCATACCTCTCCTTTTTGTCGGACCCTGCCCATAGGGAAAATTAACATGGATCGCAGTTCAGAAATGAAGGATGATATGTAAAGCGGAGATGAAGGAAAATTAGTGTTTCACTCTCTCGGCTTACCATAGAGTTCTTGATTTTATTGTTGGTTTTACTTTGTGGGTTTTCCTAATTACTTTAAACCTTAACCAAGATCTACTCCTTTGTAAGAAATTAAAATTAATGCACAGCGGAACTTACTTTGCATCTTCAAAGGCCTCTGTGTGCTATCAATCAGAGAGCTTCCAAGGCTCTAGGTTAATACGCTCCTGGTCTTGACTTGAGTTATTGGCTCTCGAGTCCTTCCAAGAACTTGCAATCCTTTTCTCTGGCTATCCTAAATATTATGACAGAGTATCTTGTCTTCAATGGAGCAGACAATTTTTCTGGGTGATCGCAAGCCTTGGAGACTCAGCCCTTTTATAGCAGTGCAAAACCCTAATCCTAGGGCAGCCAAAATTTAGCTAATACTTGGGAAACAAGTCTGCCAAGAAATCTAGAATTTCGGATTTCATAAGATCTCGAAATCAGGAACTTTCCAGAAAAACCGAAATAAATCAAAATAGATTCTGATTTCCTTATTTAGCTCAAATTTATTACTGCTATTATTTTAATTAACTATAATCGGTCCAT
>APFE030883175.1:192261-215316 GCA_000404065.3 Pinus taeda
AACTCCTCCATCTTGGCCTCTGTCCCCTCCTTCTCCTCCTCCACCACCACCTCTACCTCCTCCACCACCACCTCCATCTCCTCTTCCTCCTCCTTCTCCTCCTTTGCTTCCACCTCCTCAAACTATGCCTCCTCCTTTTGCTCCTCCTCCACCTCCTCCTCATCCACAACCTCCGCCTCTGTCCCCGCCTCCTACTCCTCCTCCTCCTCCTCCACCTTTGCTTGCTCTTCCAACACCTACTCCATCAACAAAACCACCTCCTCGTCTCCCTTTTTTTCTTTCTCCTCTTCCTCCTCGTCCACCGCCTCCTCCACCTACTCCACGTCCACCACCATCTCCACCTCCTCCTTAACCGTGTAATGACCAAACAGTTATATGAATAATTTTATAAGTTACCATGCTAGGTAAATATGAAAACATAAATTATTACTTTATTAATATCGAAATGTTATTAGTTCAAAATTATGGATTAAGTAATATTGTAAGTAACTTTATGAGGAAAAGTTATTTACTTCCTCTTGCTTAATTAAAAGAAACAGTTGCCAGCAAACAAGGGAAACCCTAACCACTTTTACTTACCATAGAAATGGAAAAGAGGAAAAGGCCTGGGCTATTAGGGAACAGACAGGAAAAAGGAGAAGAAAGACAGAAGCAAGAGAGGATAGTACTATGTCTGATGAGGACCAGATAGTACCAGCACTGCTGTGCGTTATACTGCACTGTTGTTAGCGTGCATCATGTTGCGAAAGGCAGTGGCCTGCAAGTGAGCTTGGGGGAGAGAATCAGGTCAAAATGACTGATCTCGTGGTTGGGAGGATAACAAGCTTTGAATGAGTTTCTCCAATTTGGAAAGGATCAGAAACTAAAGAAAGTATAGTACAGGTAAGTGCAATATGGTTACAGCATTTATGTAGGAATTCTTTCTTTTATAAATCTGTAAGGGCTATTGTTTAACTGTAAAATAAGACTTCAATATAAATCTGTAAGGGCTATTGCTTACTGTAGATGAGGGAATAAAATAAGGTGAATGGGGTAGTTCATTTATTTCCTTTTATTGATTAAGACTGCCAGGTTATTCCTCAGCTTATACCTATCAGTAGACAAACTCAAAGGATAGCAAAAGAGAATAACCAGTACTATATTGAATATAAAACAGAGTAGAATTTATGCTGTACACACCATAACTATAGAAGCATAGTCCAAGCCAAATATAAAATACTATTACTCGGTTTAGGCAATACATAAGACAACAAACAGTAGAGTATTCAGTAAAGATGAAACAAGATTTCATTGTAATATGCAACTAACGTACTGTAACATTAAAAGAACTATTCTACCAGTTGTAAAGCCGAAGGTTTTACTGGTCTTATAATGCTTCCAGCACTCACACCACGAGGGCATAAGTGACTGGGCATCGCATTGCACCGATTCGTAACAGATAGATTTAACGGAATTCATAAGTCGACCTGAGATGGGAAACCGATTATAACAATCATGGAAGAATATAAACGACCAGTATATATACATAGAACCATGAAAATATACATTGAAAATAAACTATTGACAGAACTCTGTCTATAACACCATTGGAAAGAGTATATATATATAAATCGCAAAGTCGTGAGCAGACCTCCGGGGTAAAGGCGACATCGATATAGATATGTATATATCGGACGCAAGAACCCACGGAGGCATTCCATAGGAAGAATCAATACCTTGGAGGGTAAAATATTTATCACCGCTACTGACATTATATGCATGACCGCAATACTGTGGTACATTTCTAAATAGGAAACAGAGTATTTCCTCAACATAAGGCAGCAACTGCTAAACATGATATAACCCTCGTAAACATCCATACATCAAAATGAATAATCATGGAAGAGCTTAGATAGACCGCGTAAATCCCAGGAGTATAATATTAACAGACATTGAAATGTAAAGAGTTAGATTACATATAAAACAACAGAATATAATATAGTATAAATCCTTTAAGCGCAGCCGAACCTGGAACTAAATAATACCCCGAACCATTGTACAAAATTTGTATAAATAAATGGTAAGCCGACCGGCTACGCCTCATTAAAAACAAATGAAAGTTCATCATCATTATTCACGGGTCCCTCGAGGAGACTCGAGTAGGTTCAGGTCACCAAAGCCTGACTTAGATTATAAAACTACCCGGAACTTGACAAAGTGAAACAAAACCCTTAGTAACAGAAATCCCTTGCCAAGAGCTTCATATCTCGGGTAAGCCATAACGGAGCACGGTAAGACTCCTGGCATAAAGAGAATCAACATTCAGGCAACGAGTTCAAGTTAAAAGAAAATGCAAGGTCGTTGGCTAGGGTAACTCACCTGGAGATACGCAGACGAAACTGGAACCCTGTAAACTTCTATCGCCGCAAATCTTCACACCTGGTATCCTAGTAAGTATACATCGCACACAGCCAATTAATCATATTATGATAGATAAAAGGCGAGAATAAAACTCAGTCACACTTAAAACAAAGGGGAACAATAGTTACCTTGAGACGAAAGAAACCTCGGCCATTCCACGTAGAAAACTAGCAGCATTATCCTCGACCAAAGTGGGCCGCAACCCCAGTGAAGGTGGCGGAATGTTTAGACTGAATAAGGAGAAGATTTAAGTATGCCATGGTAAAAACCGCAGAGGAACCCAGCATCGAGAGGGTGCTACCTTGCAATTACCATTCAAATGCCAGACCAAACCCTAGGCAAACCCTTTTTAATCAGGATCAGTCGATTACCACCGTAGATTTCCAGAATGCAATCCTGGTCGCCCATTCAATGTATGATCCCGAGGGGGTTACGGGCTGAGCTGTGGCATTTACAGCCACCAGCTACCACTGATTCAATAACCAAGAATCGTATCAGAGAAGGTATGTAAAGAGACCAGTTGTCCCGTCCGGACAGCAAGTGGAACGTCGTCAAGCTTAGCAAGTCTCAATCCGAGCGGCTAACATTAAGTTCGAGGGCCAGGTGGTAGCGGGAACGCCAAGGTGACATGGCCGTTCCGCCAGCTCATGGTTACCATAATGTGTGAAATATATAGTCACCATATATTAATATGTGAACTATTAATATATTATAATAACGCATATGATATTATCACCTTAAATAAAGTAGTTAAATGTAATATGAAGGTCGGGTTACAATGTAATTAAATTTTTTTTTTCTATTGTTTTACTGTGTAAGGGTAGTGGCATATGGTATCAGAGCCCAGATACAGCACTGTGGCCTCTGGGTAGAACAGCAATGACACACAAGGACACTGTATTAAATAAATAACAAAAGGTCATTACCGATAATACTCTTGAATGTTTCTTTCTGTTGTTGCAATGAAGTACAGGATCCAGGTTTTGAAGACAGAGACATGAGGAGAGCGGATAACACACCACGACGACCTGTAATGGGACAGGGTGTACCCGGTCCAGAGAATAACCCAGAACTGTGGGTGCAACTTGGGGAAGAAGCCAGAATTACGAATCAAGAAATCCTGGAGACGGTGCAAGAGCTGAAGAATGAGATGGCTCGACTATGGGAAGACAATGCTCGGTTAACAATGGAACAAGAAAGAATCTTAAAGAGTTTGTCTGATAAACAAAATCAACTACTAGTTAATCCTAGTGCAGAACAGCAAAGGATGTCTAAAGAGAAGAACCATCACATACCCCCCGAAGGATCGGAAGAACAGGAGGAACGCTCTGATAATGTATTTGACCAGCAAACCTCAAAAAGCCAGAAGGTAGAATTACAAGGAGAATTCCGCAAAATCAAACCACCGCATTTTGATGGAGAACAAGAGGAAGCGGCTGAAGCCTGGATCATTAATATGAACAAGTATTTTCAGCTTTATGAGTATGATAACAACCTTAAAGCACGACTGGCTATTTTTCAATTACAAGGGAAGGCCACCTTATGATGGGAGGAGGTGAAGATAGTAAAAGGGGTCACCAAGCAGAATATTACATGGGACAATTTTCAAAGATTCTTTAAGGAGCGATATTTAACGGAACGCTTCTATGATGAAAAGGCGAGAAAGTTCCATGATTTGCGATTAGGACGGCAGACTATGGATGAATTCATCACTCGCTTTACGTCCTTACTTCGTTACGTACCATATATAAGGGAGGAAAAGGCAAAGGTCCAGCGATTTGTTAGCAGTTTGCCACCATATATGCCAGAGAGGATTGAGTTTGACAATCCAAAGTCGATGGATGAAGCAATCCACAAAGCTAGAATTTCTTATCAACAAGGCAAACAGAAAGGGGAAACTGCTAACAGAAAATGGAATGAGAAGAGAGGTTTTAAGACAGTTGGAAACAGCAAAGGGAATCGCAGCAATGGAAGTAAGGGAAATGGCAAAGGAACAAGCAGCAGATTTGCACCAAGAACTGCATCTAAGTTCAGAACTACAAATGAGTCCAAGGTCAGCGAACAGCAACCAAGGTTGGACAGTGAAGGTACAACAAGACCCCCGGTGAAGTGTTGGGGTTGTGGGGGACCTCATTACATTAAAAATTGCCCACAGCGGAAAGGAACTGAACAATTATCCCAAATCCATGAAGCTTCAACAGTGGGCGAGGTTGGTCGCAGTATACCCAGAATTAACGCGGCTCTGGAAGACCGTCAGGCGGAATATCAGCCAACCATGGTTGAATTTGAAGGTAAAATCTCAAACCTTACCATATCTGTTTTAATTGACCTCGGGGCTACGTTAAGCTATGTGAGCCCAAAGATAGTGGAACGTTGTAGTTTACAATCTGTTAAATTTAAAAATCCTTGGCTAGTTCAACTAGCTACCAGAGCCAAGCGACGGGTAACAGCCAAAATCAACGATTGCTCATTTACCATAGCAGAACAGCCAGTGACATCTGATCTAAATGTACTCCCTCTCGGATCCTATGATATCCTAATCGGTATGGACTGGTTAGAAAAACACTAGTCATTAGTTGATTGCAAAACCAAAATTATTTACTACAGAGATCAGCAAGGAAATAGGAAAGAAATGCAAGGAATTAAGCAACCAGTGCAAGTTCGCCCGATAACTACCAACCAACTAATAAAATGCATACGGAAGGGGTGTCAGGTCTACGCCATTCAAGTGGGATATGCGAATTCCAAGGATAAATCAGCTTCTTTGAACAGTATTCCTATAATACAAGAATTTACAGATGTATTTCCAGAGGAAATTCCTGGACTACCGCCACGAAGAAATATAGATTTTACCATTGAGCTGGTACCTGGGGCTGCACTAGTATCACGAGCACCCTACAGAATGAGTATACCTGAGCTGACAAAATTGAAAATGCAGTTGCAAGAGTTACTAGACAAAGAGTACATTCTCCCTAGTGTGTCTCCATGGGGAGCTCCAGTTTTATTTCTCAAGAAAAAGGATGGTACTCTCTGGATGTGTATCGATTACAGACAATTGAACAAGTTGACCATCAAAAATAAGTATCCCTTACCCCGGATCGATGAATTGTTCGACCAAGTGAAAGGCGCAACAGTGTTCTCCAAGATCGATTTGCGATCAAGATATCATCAAATCCGAATTAAAGACGAGGACATCGCTAAAACGGCCTTTAGAACAAGGTATGGACATTACGAATTTGTGGTTTTGCCGTTTGGGCTAACCAACGCCCTTGCAACTTTCATGTGTTTAATGAACAACATTTTCCATCCATACTTGGATCGCTTTGTGCTGATATTCATTGATGACATATTAATATATTCACGCACAATCGAAGAACATCATGAACATCTCCGAATGGTATTACAGACCCTTCGAGAGCATCAGTTGTACGTGAAATTTAGTAAGTGTGACTTCTTTAAGGAGGAAATCCAATATTTGGGTCACGTGATCACAAAGGATGGAATTGCTGTAGATCCGGAAAAGATAAAGGCCATAATGGACTGGCATGTGCCAAAAGATGTAGCGGATGTCCGATCTTTCATGGGATTGGCTGGGTATTACAGGAGATTCGTGGAAGGCTTCTCAAAAGTAGCTTTCCCCATTACCTCATTACAGAAGAAAGGAAGGGCATTCCATTGGACCCCAAATTGCCAGAAAATTTTTGAGCAACTGAAGCATCTGCTCACTACGGCACCAATTCTGAGTATAGCAGATCCTCATAAGGATTATGTGGTCTGCACAGATTCAAGTAAGGAAGGATTGGGAGGAGTCTTAATGCAAGAAGGCAGGGTAATTGCTTACGAATCACGTAAATTAAAAGAACATGAACAGAGATATTCCGCCTATGACTTGGAACTGGCTGCTGTTATACATGCTTTGAAGATGTGGTGGCATTATCTTATGGGCAGGAAATTTCTACTGCTCACCGACCACCATAGTTTGACCAACTATTTCAGCCAGCCTACTTTAAACGCTAGGCAAGCGCGGTGGATGGACTTTTTAAGCGGTTTCGACTTTGATATAAAACATTTGCAAGGGAAAGCAAATAGAGTGGCAGACGCTTTAAGCAGGAAAATACAAAGTTTATATGAAGTTTCCATTAGTAGATGGAAAAACCCCTTTCTAGACATAATAAAGGAAATTTCAGACCAAGATACAGAATATCAGCAACTAAAACAACAAATACAGCAATCTACTAGAGGGGACAGTCAACAAGAATATACGATAGATGATGCTGGATTAATCTACTTCAAGCAAAGGATATATGTGCCCAATCAAAGAAGAATTAAAAATCTGATTATGGACGAGTTCCACATCAGCCATTATGCTGGCCACCCGGGTTATCAAAAGATGATAACAGCAATCCGGAAAGAATATTTCTGGCCAGGAATGAAGAGGAATATTGTGGAATACGTGGCACGATGCTTAGAGTGTCAGCAAATTAAAGCCGAACATCAGCATCCAGCAGGACTGTTACAACCCTTGCCCATTCCAGAATGGAAATGGGAAATCATCTCCATGGATTTTATTACGGGATTACCTAGAACAAAGAAAAACAATGATTCCATTATGGTAGTAGTGGACAAATTAAGTAAGGCTGCACATTTCATACCAGTGCAATCTACATACAGAGCTGCACAAATCGCCCACATTTTTATGCAGAATGTGTTCAGATTGCATGGCCTTCCAAAAACAATAATCTCTGATCGGGATGTGAAATTCACATCAGCTTTTTGGAAGACATTGTTTACTGATTTGGGCACTCAGCGGAACTTTAGCACAGCCTACCATCCGCAAACTGATGGACAGACAGAAAGAGTGAACCAAGTAGTAGAAAATATTCTAAGGGCTTATGTTATGCAACAACCCACACGGTGGGAAGAGTACTTACATTTGGTGGAATTTGCGATAACAATGGGTATCACACCTCAACGCAAATGAGTCCATTTGAGGTTATGTACGGACGAAAATGCCGTACACCCTCCAGCTAGGGAGGGCCTGAGGATAAATTAAGTTTAGGACCTGAAATGCTTAAAGAGATGGAGGACATGTTAAAGAGAGTGCATGCTAATTTGAAGGCGGCTCAGGATAGACAAAAGAACTTCGCTGATCGGAAAAGAAGATTTAAGGAATTCCAGGTTGGGGATCATGTGTATATTCAGATTCAATCCAAGAGAAGTACCTTGCAGTGGGCTGGTTGCGCTAAATTGGCGGCCAGATATTGTGGACCCTTTCAGATTTTGGCAAGGGTCGGACTGGTGGCATACCAGCTGGCTTTGCCAAGTCACATCCGGGTCCATAACGTATTCCATGTTTCAGTCCTAAAGAAGTATGTGTATGACCCTAAGCATGTAATCCGATGGCAGGATATACAGGTGGGGTTATTGTTATAATAAAGATTCAGCAAGAATTCCATTTGAAATGAAACTAATTCGGAAATTGTGTGATGCAGGTCGAATCGGAAGGAGAAGTACTGGTCGAGCCGCTGAGCATTCTCGACCAGAGAGAAGTGCAGCTGCGGAAACGAGTTATTACCCAAGTTAAGGTACAATGGTGGCATTTTGGGCCTGAGGAGGCCACTTGGGAAGACCAAGAATTGATGAAGAAAACATATCCAGACCTGTTCATGAATGTAAGACATCGAGACGGTGTCCAATCTCAGGGGGAGGAGATGTAATGACCAAACAGTTATATGAATAATTTTCTAAATTACCATGCTAGGTAAATATGAAAACCAGAATTATTACTTTATTTATGTTGAAATGTTATTAGTTCAAATGATGGATTAAATAATATTGTAAATAGCCTTATGAGAAAAGTTATTTACTTCCTCTTGTCTAATTAAAAGAAACGGTTGCCAGCAAACAAGGGGCAACCCTAACTACTTTTTCTTTCCATAGAAATGGAAAAAGAAAGGAGGCCTGGGCTGTTAAGGAACAGACAGGAAAAGTAGGAGGACAAGAACTAGAGAAAAGAGTACTATGTCTGGTGAGGACCAGATGGTACCAGCACTGCTGTGCGTTATTCTGCACTGCTATTAGCGTGCATCATCTTGCTGAAGGTAGTGGCCTGCAAGTGAGCTTGGGGGAGAGAATCAGATCTGAATGACTGATCTCGTGGTTGGGAGGATAACAAGCGTTAAATGAGTTTCTCCAGTTTGGAAAGGATCAGAAACTAAAGAAAGCACAGTACAGGTAAGTACACTATGATTACAGTATTTATTTAGGAATTCTTCTTAAATCTGTAAGGGTTATCATTAACTGTAAATGAGAGTTCATTGCAAATCTGTGAAGGTTATTATTACCTATAAATGAGAATTCATTGTAAATCTGCGAGGGTTATGGTTAACTGTAACGAGAATCAATTGCAACTCTGTAAGGCTATTGCTAACGGTAAATGAGAGAGTAATATAAGGGAACTGGGTAGTTCGTTTATTTCCTCTTATTGGTTAAAGTCTGGTAGAGTATTCCTCAGTTAGAGTAACTATAGAACAAATTCAAAGGATAACACCGAGAATAACCAGTACTATACTGAATATAAACAAAGCAGAAATTACGCTGTATATATATATATATCAAAACCGTAGAAACATGGTCAAGTAAAGTACAAGATACCACTACTCCAGAAAAGCAATTTATAAGACAGTGAACAATAGAGAGTTCGGTAAGACGGAAACAAGATTACATTATAACTTGCAACTAACACATATAGCGACATTAAAAGAACTGTACTGTAAGTCGTAAAGCCGAGGGGTTTACTGACTTTAAATTATTTCCAGCACTTATATCACGAGGGCATAAGTAACTGGACTTAGCATGGTACAGATGCAAAACAAAGAAATTTAACTGAAAAACCTTAAATGACCCGAGTCGGGAAATCTAGGGTATTGATCTTGGATAAAACAGATAACCTGTAAATATATATATATATAGAGAGAGAGAGAATCACAAAAATATCCATTACAGACCATCTATCAACGGAACCCTGTATATAATCAGAGGAAAAGAATATACATATACAAACTGTAAAGGCGCGAACAGATTTTCTGGGGTAAGGAAGCCATCAACATAGATATGCATATTTCAGGCGCAAGAACCTATAGAATATCCCGTCAAGCAAATCGATACCTCGACGGATAAAATAACTGCAACTGCAACTGACATTTATATTTAGGACTGCAATGCTCGAAATATTTCTCAACGGAAAACTCAGAAGTATTTATGCAATATAAGGCAGCGAACGCTAAACCAATGCATAACCCTCGTGAGAAAAACCATGCAACAAGATGAGTAACTAGGAAGCGCAATAATAAACCGCGCAGATTCCGGATGCAATGATATTTACAGACAATGCAATATAAAAGAGTTAAATTTATATAAATAACAGAAGGTGTTACAGTATAAGTCCTGGAATCAAATAATACACCCGAACCAAAAGTACCAGCAATATAAGACTAAATAAGTCTGCCGACCGGCTACATATCGTTCATTACAGAATAAAGTTCATTGTCATACTCGGGTCCTCGAGGAGGCTCGAGTAAGTTCATATGACAGACCCTGACCTAAACGATGAACTACCCAGTATTAACAAAATGAATCAGAACCCCCAGTAACATAAATGCCCATGCCGAGAGCTTCGCAGCTCGTGCAAGCCATAATGGAGCAAGAATAAACTCCTGGCATGAAAAGAAAATGATATTCAGGAATTGAACTCGAGCTAAATGAAATATAAGACCGTGGGCTAGGGTAACTTACCCGACGATTCGCAGAAGGTTGAAAACCTGTGAACTCCTATCGCCACAGACCTTCACGCTTGGTATCCTGTACAGGCACACAATGCACCCATAAATTAATCCCATCGTGGCAAACAAAAGACATTAAAGAAATTCAGATATATCAGTTACCTGGAGTAGAACGAAAACTCTACCATTCCACGCAGAGAAGTATCGGCATCATCCTTGACCAGGGAGGTCCGTCAATCGAGTGAAGGCAACTGATTTTTTAGGCGGTACCCGGAGCAGATCCAGGTATGCCATCGCAGAATCGACAGAGATCCCATCATCGGGAGAGCGCTGCCTCGCAAGCCACCCTTGCAAATAACAGACCCAAACCCTAGGAAAGCTTATTCAATCAGCATAAACCATTTACCACCGTAGATTCCAGACTTCAAATCCTGGGCGTTCATTACAGGTCTGATCCCGAGGTTGTGGCGGGCTTAGCTATGGCATTTATTGCCACCAGCTACCACAGTACATTCACCAAGGATCGTATCAAGGAGATAGTGAGGAGACCAACTGTCCCCGTCCGGACTGCAAGTGGATCGGCCTCTAGATTAGCAAGTATCAATCGGAGCATATAGCATTAAAGTTCGATAGACAGGTGGTAGCGGGAACGCCAAGGTGACATGGCCGTTCTGCCAACTCATGGCGTAAACAATGTATAAAATACCCCACCATATATTAACATGTAAACTATTAACACAATGTAATACGCATGTGATATTATTACCTCAAGTAAATAGTTAATGTAGGCTGAAGATTGGTATGCTTTAATAAGTAAATTTTTTTTTTGTTTTACTGTGTAAGGGTAGTGACAGCCTAGCACGACGTTGATATTTTTACTTTACATAAAATGGGTAAGGAGTCCCACCCAAGGCATGTTACGATATTAGTTAGATGGGGATTGGGATAAAGTATCGTGAGAAATCACATATGAGAGACAAAAATCAAAGAACACTAAATCATTCTACACATAAGCTTGACCGTAGCAAGTCATGCATACTCATAAATGAAAGGCTACTTTGATACACACATATAAAAATTTAAGAGAATCAAATAACCATCCCAATAAGTCTTCTTTATCATTAATATATGCAACAATATCATTACATCGGGCTCGAGAGCCTCTTTCCATATTACAAACTCACAAGGTAGATCAATACACAATCACACAAAATAGAAGACAAAGAGCAGCTCTACTAGCTTCACAACATCATTCCAATATTCTCCCTTTCCATGCCTTCTCACTTGTCCTTCCTTATCTTTACATTCCATATTGGACTGCTAGTTCTTTCTTAGGGCCTTTGCCTTCTTCCTTGGTTAGTTGTTCCTATTACTGGACTGTCGTTGTTCTTTTTCTTTCTCGGTTGTGGTTGGTTCTTCAAGTCATTCCTTTGCAACTGCCATTCCTTAGTGAGTTCCTTCCTCTTTCCCGGTTGTCTCTCCTATAACTTTCCAATAGCTATATCTGCCACTTGCCATCGAACTTCTTGCTTATCACCAAAACTGCCTAGTTCCTAAAAACAAAGGCCCCAACAAATGTTGACCACAGTCCATTGACTCCTTCTCAAGTCAATACTTCTTTGGTGCTATTGGTGTTGTTGACACTCCTGCTATTGGTTCTTCTGGTGGTGCTTCTGCTACTACTTCCTGCATTGCTTCCCCTTAGCTGGTTTCTTCAAACAAAGGCCCCAACTTAGGGATAGAGGTAATGGTCACCTGTCTAAACTAGTTGTATGCATTAAACACTTCCTACCACGTGCCTGTGAGTGCATCTGTTTGGTCAAGGAAATGAGTTGTAGTATCGTACGTAGGTTGGGTCGGTCATGCCATCAACAAAGAATTCTATTGTGCATTTGTGTCATATTTAACTTATTGTAGTGTTTCTAAATGTATTTTCACTGGCGGCCAAAGGTCCTGAAGTATTTGTTTGGTTTTCACCTAGCGATCTTCAATCTACTAAATTTGGGCATCGAGAGTGTTTACGTTTGCTAGGATCTCGTTTCACAGGTTCTTATCCTTGGTGCTCCTGGCCTCGCTGAATAGTCATTTGATATGGTTGTGGAGGGGGTAGACAGGTTGGTTCATTTTCGCTAGACAACCTAACCAATTGTGAACTTATTGCGGTAGGCTGTGGGATTCCTCCACAACATTAATGATGGAGTCTTTGAGGGTAGATGTGTCTACCATTTTCTATTCGATCTCAACTGCATACATTGTGGTAGTGTCTGGAAACGCCCTTTTTGTGGCAGCAAGGGTCTGCTTGAGCTTGGAGTTGGTTGAAATTAAACCATGACATGCTCCCCGGATCTGGTCGCAACATTCATGAAGTGTAGAAGTTGAGATGTCCTCCACGACATTAGGCATGACAATGAAGACTCATGTCCATAGTAGCTAGAATTTTTCTATGATCTATTCTAATTGACTCTGAAGATGTTTTTTTTTCCTTGTGCAATGGATCATGTTCTGTAGTAAATGTGAGAATATATTTTTGTTGTTGTTCATGCTCGACTGTAAAATCACTGTTCAATGCCTCTACTCAACATGCGGCTAGCTGAAAAAAATTAAACAATTGGGTTGAGGACAAACCCTAGATCATCTTGGGCCATGGTATATGGTTCCAGAAACTAACTTTGCAACAGTTTCCCACTGGCAATGGACTTCTTTGAATGTTCGTGGGGTGATGTAGCTTGTTGTGAAGGTTTAGCCGATGGTGGAATGGCGTGGATGGAAACAAGTGAAGTGGTGATGATACTAGATGGATGATAGTGGTGAGGGGTTGGGTAATTATAACTCTAGTGACTGTTAGTGGACCCAACTCAAACAATAAAGACACCACAGATGTGGGGGCCACTTCTATGCTGGTAACTGTCATGATGGACTGGATAACAGAGTTGAGTCTCGACCTCTATTTCAATTTTTGTTCCTAGCAATGTTCTAGAGGGTACGATATCTAAAGTGGCAGCGAATGTGGAAGTTATGTGTGGTAATGGATTGTGAAAGCTAGGTGACACAGCGAAAGTGGATGCTGGAGTTTCTTCAATAGTGGGAGATGTTGTTTGTGATTAGTGTTCTTCAAGAGTAAGATAAAAAATTTGGCTCGAAGGGTTTGTTTTCTTCTTTCTAGACCCAATTACAGGTTTTGTAGCCTTCAACCTTTGTGATTTTGGGATTATTGGTTTAGAATAGACCAATTATAGGGTATCCATAAATGAAGTGGGTCTCTATACTGTAAATGTCCTCATAGGCCTTGAATAGTTATTGAATAAGGAAACTACACCAATTAAACTGTGCCCTATACATAGTGCTCCACAACTGAAATAGTTTCAAGCATGCACTCATTCTTAGGAAAATGGCACATGAACATCCTTGCAATGATATAGCATGCAAACTTGATATTGGGGGTTTTGACTGGCTCTATGAGAGTGGCCTTGCCTCCTCTATGGGTGTGACACCTATTGTAGTAAAAGTCATTTCCAGTCTTCTTTGTTTACTTAGAGATTGTCTGGAATATAGTGGATGTAACATTTCCATCTATCAATAAGCCTGTGAGCCTCTGGATGTCAACTACATGAATTGGATGTTCATTTTCAAGCTAGAGTGATCCTCCCTGCATTCTAGTGATAAGTAGCTTCATGCACTGCTTGGAGGCCGTAGTCATTCCGGACATGGCAGATTCATGAAATTCGACAACGTTGACCTTTGATTTCCTCTGAAATCATCTATGACATTGATGGATTTCCTTCGATCAGCCTTAATCACTTGTTCAATGTAGACCTTGCGTTTTAGGGTCTTAAATTGGAAGGAAGATGAGAGGTCGTTAAAACGGACACTGCTTTATTGTATTTTCCATAAATCAGATTTATTTTCATGATTCTTTCATCAAATTCAAACTCTGGAACACGTATCAAAGTCATCGTCATTTTAGAATGATGCTAATAGAAACAAGACACAGGGGGCTTGGAACTGAGCTCGGGACAAAGCGAATTGGGAACATACTACAGACTTTCCAATTCTATCACCTTGGCTTTGGACTCTGAAGAACTCGGAATTGTGATGCAGATTAAGTAGAAACACTTGACAAAAATTTTCTGACTATACCTCCTAACTAATTACTTAGCAAATTTCCCTATGCGTTTTCAATCATGTTAATATTATCATCGATTGAGTTGGACCTGACTCGGATGAAGCAAAAATGAAAAAGGAAGGATGGAGTTGATGGGTAATTATGGTGTCGTGATGGGAGACTCTTAGGAATTAATTATGCATATTATGGGAAATATTTAACAGAAATTTGAGTTAGCATTGGTAATTACTACCTAATTATTACGGAAATGACACCTAAAATGTGTCTTTTCCTTGACCATAAGAATTTTTGGTGGGGTGAAAGTATCTCTACAATTGGAAGATAGTTGGAGGGATAATTTTTCTAGAAAAATTTTAACTAAAATAACAGACACATTTAAGACATGACAAAGAAGTAATTGATCCTACCTAATCCTACTTATGATATCATTTTAGAGGATGTATTAATTTGTATTGGAATTGTTTGATCCCTAGAAGGGTTTCAAGCATTTTCCATTCACCCATCTTGGCAGTAGAACACCATCTAGTTATGCAATCTTGACTACACACAATTCCTTCACTTCCAAAATAATAAAAGGCCCTAACCAATGCATTTGTAGTTTTTCTGGAAAATTCAATAATTTTCTACCATATAGCAGAACATGTCCTCCTACCATGAATGATTTCCTCTTAATGTCCCTATCATGCCATCCCTTCTGCCTCTGCCTTACTATCGTTTGATGGCAATATGACATGAACTGAGCCTCATCAAGTTCTAGAAGTTCCTCCAACCTCTTGAGAATTGACTCTTCATCCATAATATGAGTTTCATGTGCAAAGAAAAGGCCGAGAATAACGAATTCAACGGGTACCACAACCTCTCATCCATATACTAGAGTGAAAGGCATATGATTATGTAAGTGTGTAATAATTGTGCGATAGACCCATATAGATGCTAGAACCCACTCATCCCAATTTTCCTTGTTGGATGATCATATCTTGGCTAGGTCCCTTTCCATGATCTTATTGAAAACTGCAACTGTGCCATTTGATTGAGGGCTATAAGAGTTTCTCCTATGGTGTTGTATCATGAAGTTTTGAAGTAATGAGGAAACTATTTCATTTATGAAATGGACCCCCTAACCATTAGTGAGACTCCGGGCCAAACAAATTTGGAGATTATGATCTAAAAAATAAATCTGGCGAAAGTATCCACCGTGTAGTCCTTCACCACTGCAACCTCCACCCATCTAGTAAGGTTTTTTGTGGCAGTGATGATATATTTTGTGTGGGAGTTGCGTGCTGGAAAATTGATAGGTCCTATAAAGTTGACTTCCCATCTATCAAATATTTGTAGTGTGTATACTGGCCGCTAGGGCAGTTCTTCTCGGTGTGATGGTTTCCTAACCCTTTGGAAATTGTCACACCTTCTAGCATATTCCTTCGCATCCCTTAAAATTGTGGGCCACCAGTGCCCTCCCTAAAGTACTTTCCTTGTGGTGGACTTTCCCCCAACATGACCTCACTCAACCCCTAAATAGCACTCCCATAATGCATATTGTATCTTGTGGTTGAGGACACATCTGTACAACAGTTGATCAAGGCCCAATTTGTACAGTTTTCCCTTAATCACATATGCCTCCATTGTGTTGTTGTTTATTCCTCTAGAAATTTACATGTAGCTATAAATTTTGATATCCTCCAAGTAGTCTGGTACTACTTCAATTTGAAATATATCAGTGTCTGATAGATGATCATGATAGGATCCTCCACTTTTACCTGACTCCAACCACGAGAGAAGATCAGGACCCACATTCAATCGGTCAGGCTTAACAATTACTTCAAATGTAAATTCTTGGAATAATAGGAGCCATCTGCAAATTCTACCTTCAAGTATGGGTTTTTTCACTAAATGCTTCAAAACATAATTATAAGTGAAAAAATTAAACGAACCTTTGAGCAGGTAATGCTGAATCTTGTGAATCTAATATACCATCGCAAGTGTCTCGCGCTGGGTTGTGGTATAGTTTTTCTCTGTCATAATGTTTTTTTTGTTAGCAAAATTAATGGGGTGTTCGAGGTTTCTCTCCCCATGTTGAGCTAGGACAACTCCTAATGCAATACCCGAGGTGTCTATGTGAACATGAAATTGTTACTTACAATCTAGATAAACCAGGGTTGGTGCACTTGCCAATTTCTCTGTCAATATATTAAGTGCATCATCACATTATTTTAGGCACATGAACCATTCAATCTTCTTCAACATGTTCTTCATTGGTGTGGTAATCAAGGCATAGTTGCAGATGAACCTCTTGTAGTACCCCGTGTAGCCCAATTTTACACTTGTGGGTGGATCCATGTTCCTGATTTCTATTACCTTAGTGGGGTCTACACACAGTCCTTCCTTGCATACTATAGGGACCAAGAGTGTTCCAAAGGGGAATGAAAATATTCACTTCTTTGAGTTTAACGAGATCTTCAGCTATCTACATTGATCAAACATGATTCTAATAAAATGGGAGTGTTTATTTAGCAAACTATAAATTGTCCAATTGTTCATATAACCTTCTAAGAACATGCAGATATAATATCTAAAAGTACCAATCAAAATCCTTGAGAACAACATGGGTGTATTCCTGAGTCTGAACGAAATAACATGATATACACAAGATCCCCATTGCATGGTAAACTTGGTTTTCTTCTTATCCTCCTCTACGATCCTGACTTGGTGATAACCAAAGAATCCATATATAAAATAATAGCATTCATTCCCTGCCACATTGTCTAAAACTTCATCATTCAATAGAGTGGTAAAAGGATCATGAACACAGGCATTTTTTAGACTGTGGTAGTCTGCACAAACCCTTATTTCTATAGAATCCTTCTTATTATGTACAAAAATCAAGCTTACCCACTCTTCTTCACCCACCAAGAATATAAGCCCTACTGCTAACATCTTATATATCTCCTTTTTCACTTTCTCCTTAACTCTCGGATTCAGTCGGTATGGTTGATGGTTTACTAGTTTTGCATGTGGTTTAAGCATGATATTCATCACCCCTAACTCCCGCTTAGTCCCCTTTAGTTCCATCATAGAAGAGGGGAACAAATCTTCATATTCTTTCAAGAGATCAAAGATCTCCCTTATAATCTGCTCATCCCAATACTCTCCAATCAAGGATAACTTCGAATTATCATTAGTCTTGATGTTATGTTTCCACAACTTCAAGGGGAGTAGGTGCTGAGAATCAATCATAGGCCCATCCTTGATGTATTATTCCCCCACAGTTTCATTGAATACTAGATGTCGTAATTCCTCCAAATCATCTTCATCCAGTTCTTGTTCCACCTTCCCATAGGTTATGACCTCATGATATCTGGACTCATATATATGCTCTAGAGTGTTCTAATCTGTGCATCCCTCCATTAGCTAGTTTGTTGTTAGTATAAATCACTTGACAACCTGCAACAGCTTGATCATCCTTTCATCGCTATATAAGAAGGAAAAGATGATGACAAACTTATTAGCCAAGCAATCCCAATCTCTAGTTTGTCTCCTTGTTTCTTCCTTTACATACCATGTTTTTGGAAAGGTCCCTAGGGTGTGTATAAAACCAAGCACCCACAACTCCTTTGGAAGTCCTTCCTTGTTCCATCTGTCCTTACATTCTTGAAAATGTTCTTGAGGGTCAGAGACCCCCTTGTACTTCACAAAATCCAGACGGTACTCCATTTCTTGTTGAAATCTAACTTCCATTGTTTTTTTATCTTCTCCTATTCTCTGAGATGGTCTAGATGAAATTCCCACCACCTTGCCAGTGTTTCTTTTAATGCGACATTCAGTCGAGTCAAATTGTGTTCTTCGAGAACAGTTGCATCAACTTTGTTGATAAAAGAATTGAATGAATCTATACCATTGAAAATATGAAATTCAGGTATCTCAGTGTTGATCTAGTTGATTCCACGTATTGCTGCTAATTCCTAATGTTGATTTCATGACCACCCTATTTTCAATCATCCAAAGAGACATCCAAGCCAACATTCAAACTCTAAATTCTCTGAGAGCTAATGGACCTTTCCTATATTGGGTTAATGTAATGCTCCCTTCCTCTTACATTCGTCTATAAAATTTATCCAACAATTCTTCTTCTTCCATACCATATGTCAGTTCTGTGAACCTTGGTCATTCATAAGGGTTTAGGGGTTGGATCATTCTAACCCATTCTACTTCAAAATTCATCAATTCCTTCTTTAAATCAATTGTGGTGTAGTTCTCCAAATCCCATCTTATCTGAAGCAACAATGGGTAGGGGTCCTTGTCCCCCATGAATTCTATCACTTCAAAGTTTACATAGTTCTTAACCCCTGCTAGATTGATTTTTGGATATTCCTATCATCCAATTAGGAGCATGCAATATTTATTTTCCATACGTAGTCAAATTAGTGAAAACATCGGCTTATGCCTTCCTACGGCTTCCCAAGTCTTTCTTGGAGAAAAATTGACATCTAAGCCTAGATCCAACATGGTGTCCTTAAATTGGAAATTGTAATATGTGCATCAATACATAACTCCTTCCATGTTCTCTTATTGTTCCTCCACACCCTCCTAGAGTGTCTTTCAAGTAGGTTGGCATAGAAGATTTCTCCCTCAGCCACCTAATCTGTGATAATATATTTCAGAATTTTTTGTAATGTCCCAACATCTGATTATTGTTCACGATTTTCGTAAATAATATAAACCATTCTTCAATGGGTCTGTTATTGGATTGCGGAGCATTCGACCTCTTATCTTTAAGGGATCTTGGCTTCCCCTCTTACGACCATCCACCAAGTTTTAATTTGTTGAAAGTCACTATGGATTCCTTGTAGTACTGCTTCTGTTGCTCAGGTCCATATGATTGCTTTGGGGAATCCAGTCTTATAATCTTGAGTTGTTTAGTGGATCATATGTAATCTTCATTAGTTTTTCATATGTAGGTGACTATGTTGATATTTAAGAGGGGAACTATCTCTGAAAATCTCGGCTCCACATTGATTAAGGTTTCCTCACATTGGTGGTCACATTCCTCTCATCTAGAAATCAACTCTAGATAGTCCTATGTTCCATTTTTGTTGAACTTGCATTAAGAGCACCATGCTCTTCTGGATAGTGGGAAATTGTGTGCATCATGCCCTTCTTAATCACATCTATAATCATGAATTCAACCTCTTCCTCATGTTCTACCTCCCCTTGTTCCTCCTCCTCCTCCTCCTCGTCGAGAAGTCTCATTGATTCAAAAGGTTGTCGGTCCAACTGGTCAGCTAGTGCATCCTATTCCCTACAATGATCACTGTGATGAGTTGTTGAAGCACATAATTCAAAAATTGTGTTGTTTGTAACATTGGAGTATTTTTTTACTATCAAACAAAGACAATGGGGATGCCCATATCCTCTACATATCTCGCAGTACTTAGTTTCATTAAATTATACTGATTCGAGAATGAATGAAATTGAATGCACCCTGTAAACAATCCTTGCATCCATATCTATGCAACTCCTATAGCGGGTGTAGATCTAGGTGGTCCCACTGGTGTAGGTGTATTTTTTAAGGCCCACAACCTTGGGCATTCTGTACAAACATGACCTTCCACTGAACAATTAGTACACCATACATTTGGTCGTGTCAATCATGCCAGTTGCAGATCCCTCAACTTCTCTGGAAATTTTTGAATTTGATGTTGTAGACCTAATATAGAGAGATCATGAGGTGTTTCTCCCCCCCAATACTCATGTGGATATCCCTTCATAGATTCAATCTAAGTTACTTGCTCCAAAGCGTCTTGGAGCTTATCAATTTTTTGTTGAGTCAATGGCATATGAGTGAGAGGAAATAATGCTTTAAGAAACCAATATCGTTGATTATTTGGATCTCTTGGGTATCTTATTTTGTCAATCACATCCCTAAATCTCTGAACCAACTCCCATGTGGTTTCTTCTTCACGTTGTTTTATCTACGGTAGTTTGGACAACCCCTGTGGATTGTCTCGAGGAAGCATAAATACCTGCACAAATTCCCTCTTAACATCATCTACAGTTAGACTTTGGTGTATTTCTGAAAACATTATGAAGGATATCAATTATCCTTCTTTGAGAGTGGTTTGGAATTCTATTACCTTTACATCATTGAGTGTTTGGTGGGCCCTCCAAATGGTTTTACACAGATACCAATTTTGCTCTACATCATCGTTCCCTTTACCAAAGAACTTAGGATACCTGGTGAATGATCTCACCATATTTGATTGAACTTGTGGAAGGGCTACAAATCCATGCAAACTAGGCTGCAATGGTCCTCGCATGTTCATACCACTATTACTAGTTCCCTTTCTACTAGCACTAGCTTTGTAATTATCATGCACATTGTGAGCTCTCATAATTTTTATTAACTTAGACAGAAACTTATCAGGTTTATGATAGAGTACTAGGGGAAGGTAGGGGGATATACTACCCAATATTTGAAAAGGAAAATCATTAATTCCATCTAACGCATCATTTTCAACACACAATCTACTTATAGCAAAGTGGATGACATTTTTGAGGTATTCCTTAGAGACTAGGTGGCTCACTCCATCTGACATTTCCAGTTGTACTACTGGGGGAAGGTCCCTGTCACCTTACAAACCCACACTCATTTTGGTCATCTCTATTCTTATTACTAGACCAACTTCCACTCTCTCCTCCTCTTCTAGATCTCTTAACACTACTCTTTCTTGGTGTAAACTCTTCTTATTCCTCTTAGTTTCCTGTAGATCCCTTTCCTATCATTTCTCATCTATTCATGTTGTCCTTTGTGCCATCATATCTCTGGCCTTTTGAAAGTCATCTAGGTCCATTCTTGTGATATTCTCATAGCTCCCTCTTGGTAACATTCCTCCCTTTAGATCCTTCCCCTAGTACAAGGCATTTAAGCTACCATGTTCACGTTCCGAAATACCAAAAAGTTACTCTCCACCCTTAGAATCTTAACCCGCAATGCTATTTCCTTCAATAGTATTCCTCTCAATCCTATCCTCAACACAACTTTGGGTTTAGAAACATATTGATTACTCTTTGTTGCGAACTCAGTAATGTATCCCTCTAGCATGGTCTGCACCGAGAAATCCATGGCTCACATTAGATTTGTGTTGAGGTGATTTAGCTTGATAATATATTCTTGTGTCCAGGCATGGTGAGATGGGCTTTTTCCAATAGTTTTTTGTTTTACTTGTAATCTCTACAACCAGTTGTAAAACTCCTTCAGAAACTTGCACCAGAATATCGTCTATTGATCTTTGACCAGTTATGAGTATATGATCTCTTCCTTCACCTTCCCTACACATCGTTGGCGGAGTTGATCTTCTTGAGAGACAAACTGGTCCACTTTCTCATTCCACCATCGTTGAAACTCCTTCTTAATTATCCTCGATACCATATCCCAAACCCCTTTCTGAAATTTCATGGTCCTAAAAATAGAACAATTTTTTAGTGAAGAAATAGTAACAAGGTTGAGACCCTGGGTTCAGGCACAAGGGCCAATAATGTTGACATTTTCACCTTACCCAAAATGGCTAATGAGTCTCACCCGAGGTGTGTCACATTTTGTTTTATATATGGGGATCAGGATCCATTATTAGGAGGAATCGAATTAGAGAGATAAGAACCAAAGAACACTAAATCATATGACATAGAAGCCTAATCGCAACAAGCCATGCATACTATCAAAGGAAAGACTACTTAGATACACACATATTAAAATTTTGAAGAATCAAATAATCATTCGATTAACACACAATTGTCCCAATAAGTATTCTTTATCATTAAGCCATGCAGCAACATCATTACATCTCGCTTGAGATCCTCTTTTCCATAGTATAGACTCATAATATAAATCGATACATAATCATACAAAATAGCAGACAAAGAGTGAATGTACTAGCTCTACAACAACATTTCAAGATTTTCATTTTTGTCCCTTCTCACTCATCCTTCATTGGATTTCCACTTCTTTCTTGGGGCCTTCGCCTTCTTCCTTGATCAGCTCTCATTGTTCTTTTGTTGATCAACTCTAGTTGCTTCTTTCCTCTGTTCATTCGCAACTAGCAGTCCTCAGTGAGTTCCTTTCGCTTTCGCGGATGTCTCTCCTATATCTTTCCAATGGCTATCTTTGCCACTTGTCATTAGCCTTCTAGATTATCACCAAAACTCCTTAGTTCCTAAAAAACAAAGGCCCCGACAATATTACCACTAATATAATTAAAATTAATATTGATAATAATAAAATATAATATTATAGTTATACAATAATAATAGTTATATTATATAATATTATTATCATTATATATAAATATGATAATAATTATAAAAATTATAACAACATTTTATAATTATTATATGAGCCTTTCTGAGCCTCATGGTGGACCATGGTCAACCATGATTATTTTAGGGTTTATAATATTTATCTTTATTGTTTTGAGGCTTCTCCGATTAGTGCTTTGTGTGTTGTTTTCTTCCGGAGTTTTTGCATTCATGATTTGTTTGTATCGATGTTTCGAGCCCTCCACTTTGGCTCATCATCAGGATAGATCACTGATTGTGTACGACAGATCTCCTTGAGTTTTAATAAATAGGGATAAGAGATGCACAAAGAATGGAAGCCGACTCTTTTTTTTTTTTTTAAAGAAATACCTAATTATGTAATTGAAGTTTTTAATTTTTAACTTTATGTTTATATAGTTTGATTAATTAATTTTATTTATT
>APFE030883175.1:222079-238161 GCA_000404065.3 Pinus taeda
TATATTATTATTATTATTATTATTATTTTAAGAATTGTTTAATTGTTTAGTTTTATGTTAACAATGAGTTTTTAATTTATTTTTATTTAATTTGATTTCTATATATTGTTTATTTATTTATGACTACTTGTATTATGTTTGTTACACCTTGTTTCTTAGTTTGAATTTAATAGTAATTTAATGTTTTAGTACTAGTTTAATTCTAATGTTTGTTTCCATAATTTTAATCTTGATGAATATTAATGTTACTATTGTTAATCTAAGATTTATAGATTATAGTTTTAAGATGTAACCTAATGGTTATAATTTTTAAGAGTTGGGCGATTAACTAGGTGAGAAGAGTTTCAGCGAGGGAGAGGGTTAGGTTAGGTTAGAAAGGGATGTTTTAGGACGTTACAGTAGGAATCCAGTTGTTGCTTATTTTCCATCCTTCGTCTCGATTGAATTTGTTAGTTTTTTACCTATTTCTATGGCTTCTCTTAGTTTTCTATGGTGATAATGATCAATTTTGGCTACTACTTTGGAGTTTTCAATGCAGATGTGATGATTGGTTTTACTGAAATGTTCCGTCAGGGCTGAGGTTTTTGAGCGGTTGTGTTTTATATTGGCGGCATGTTCCTGAATTATAAAACAACACATACACCCCTAGAATTTATGGAGCACTAAAAATACACAAAGAAGGCGTTCCCATAAGACCCATTGTTAATACCATAGGAGGTCCAACTTTTTAGTTAGCAAAATACCTAGCTAGGAAGTTAAAACCTCTACTAGGCAACACCTGTTCCTTTGTCAAAGACTCCACCCATTTTATCAATGAGATCAAAGATCTAAACCTAGATCCCGAGGACATATTAGTAAGTTTTTATGTTAAATCTCTTTATACCAACATTCCCATAGATGAGGCTATGGAAGTAGTCACTAAAATCGTAAACTCTGACACAACCAAATTAATTGAAGTATGTTTGAAATCTAAACATAAAACTAAACAAATAAAAATAAATTAAAAACTCATTGTTAACATAAAACTAAAAAATTAAACAATTCTTAAAATAAATAAATAAATAATAATTCAATTATGATACAAATATTGGAAAATAAATATTAATTAATTAATTAAAATATTTAAACATATAATTAAAAATTAAACAATTCTATTACATAATTAAACATTTCTTAAACAAATAAAATAAAATAAAATAAATAAAATAAATTAATTTATTAATTAATTAATTAATCAAACTATATAAACATAAAGTTAAAAATTAAACAGTTCAATTACATAATTAGGCATTTCTTAAAAAAAAAAAAAAATTGGCTTCTATTCATTGTGCATCGCTCATCCCTATTTATTAAAACTCAAGGAGACCTGTCCTACACAATCACTTATCTATCCTGATGATGAGCCACGGTGGAGGGCTCGAAACGTCGATACAAACAAATCATGGATGCGAAAACTCCGGAAGAAAACAACACACAAAGATTTATCTTATCATTAATATACCTTGGGTTTAAAATATTAATCCCTTGGGTTTTTAGTATGAATAATATTATACCCTACGAATATGAACCCTTAAAATATTAAACCCAATGGATTGAATTTATAAATCCAAGGGAAAAATATTGTAAACCCTCGGAATATGAACCCTTAGAATACAAGCTATGAATATGAACAATATTACACCAAAGGAATATCAACCCTTAGATTAATAAACCCAATGGATTGATATTATCTCCCCAAGGGATTAATAATAAAAACCGAAATTGATTTAGACCCAAGGGAATAATATTAAAACTAAATGAATAATATTAAACCCAAGGGATTAATACTATAAACCCTAGGTATATAAACCTTAAGATAAATATTATAAACCCTAAAATAAACATGGTTTACTATTGTTGGTTTTCATATTGAGAATATCTTTGTCACAATGTGACATTGGACCATGGTTGACCATGTTTGACCATGAGTATAAACCCAAGGTATTCATATTAAAACCTAGGATTAATAATATATATCTTATAAATATGAACCCTTATGTTAATAAACACGATGGATTGATA
This sequence comes from Pinus taeda, assembly GCA_000404065.3. Taxonomy (NCBI): domain Eukaryota; kingdom Viridiplantae; phylum Streptophyta; class Pinopsida; order Pinales; family Pinaceae; genus Pinus; species Pinus taeda. Next base: position 224,141 of record APFE030883175.1, read on the forward strand.
TGAATATCAATCGTGGTGGATCATGGTCAACCATGGCCCCGTGTCACATTGTGACAAAGATTGTCTTATTATGAAAATCAACCATGGTCAACCATGATTATTTTAGGGTGTATACTATGTATCTTAGGGTTTATATACCTTGGTTTAAAATATTAACCCTTTGTGTTTAATATTAATCTCTTGGGTTTATAATCGCTTGGGGTTTTAGTATGAATAATAATATACTCTAGGAATATGAACCCTTAGATTAATCAACCCGGTGGATTGATATTATAAACCAAAGGAAGTAATAACCGCAAGGGAATAATATTAAACACAAGGGATTAATATTATAAACCCTAGGAATACAAACCCTTTTATTAATAAACCCAATGAATTGATATTATACACCTAAGGGAATAATAAACACAAGGTATTAATACGATAAACCCTAGTGAATATAAACCCAAGGAATTAATACTATAAACTCTAGGTATATAAACCTTAGGTATATTAAGATAAATCCTTTGGGTTTATACTCATGGTTGCCCATGGGAAACCATGGTCCAATGTCATATTGTGACAAAGATTTTCTCAATAAGAAAATCAACCATGGTCAACCCATGTTTATTTTAGGGTTTATAGTATTTATGTTAGGGTTTATATACCTAAGGTTTATAGTATTAATCCCTGGAGTTGATATTTAATAGCGTTTTTAATATTAATCCTTTGGGTTTATTATTCCCTTGGGTTTATAATATCAATGCATTGGTTGTGACACCCCTCTGTTTCTATGTAAATATATGTTATTTTAGATTGAAATATTTTTAGTTGTGGTGGCTAGAAAGCCATAGTGAAGTCTATTTAAATAAAAGTATGATGATTTAATAAATAAATTTTGACCATAATTTTTTTAGATATTATTTGGGAAATAAACACTTGAGTTAAAGAGATTATTGCCTAGATCCATAAATCAATGTGGATGGATATGATCAAGAAAAACTTCCCTAAAATCACTCCTAAAAATCCCTAGGTGTTTTTAATGAGATTGAAGAGAGAAATCTATTAAATCTCTTAATGTAGGAAAAACACACTAAGGGTGAATAAAGTGCCACATGAGAAAAAAGTGGGCTTTAACGAAAAGTGGGAGATACATTTTTGAAAAATAGGAAACAACCTAGGCTATTAGGTTGGTAGAACCTAGAAAGAGGGACGGTGCTAAGGAAAAGTATGCTAAGGAAGCAAGGCATACAATACCTTGACTAGAATCACAATAAGTTATGTTTCAAGGGAAAATTACATCTCGGGGGACCAATGGGGATGGTTCATGGTTGGGTGGAAAAGAAGTGTATCTTCCTAAATAGTCTCCAATGACTATATGGTTAAAATTTCTATTTTGGTTAAAGTAAATTATTTTAATTTTGATCATAATCAATATTATTTTATTTTCTATCCACTATTTTAAGCAAGTTATTATAGACATCATTGACATGCAAATATTATTTGGAGATTCATGCACATTGAATGGAGTTCAGGAAGTTAGTATTTATTATATAGGAAAATGCTATGTTAAATTACGTTACGAGACTAACTCTGGTATTTGAACTACATCGTGTTAGGTAACTTATGATATCTGAGCCAAATATGTACATAATATATAAGCATTGTTTCTGGGTTTTTCTATCTATATATATGAAAGATAGACTGCCATATTAACTTGATTGACTAACATATTAGCTTTAGTATGGCATATAATAATATTGGCTTGAACTCACTATAATTGCTACTTTAGAATAAAGTACATAAATCCTTTTTTTTAAGAATGCAACTAGGGTTATTTGGAATTAGTGTATATAATCTTCATGGAACTAAATGCCCTAAATTTTGGTTAGTGTTTGTTCAAATCAAAGTTAAGAGTTTAGGGATAGTCTTGAATTCTTTAGGATAACACATGAATAGTTTTATTATAACATTTTAGCTAGGGAAGGATGTGACAAAAGTTGGGATGTCGGCCTTATGGGTTAGGCAGTTTCTACAAGAAGCCATTGGTGGATGGGTATATCCACCTATGTGGAATAAATAAAAGGTATAAAAATGGAATTTATGTATTTAATTATTCCATACTTAGTGAGATCTCGGTGACAACCTGATTTTGAAAAGAAAATTGATCATAGACTTTAATTAGAGTTTTGGATGCAAAAGGAGAACACTTTACTACCTAAAGTTGAAACTGAGAAAGAAAAACATTTAAATTTGAAAAGATAGAGCTTGCAGTTATATCCTAATAAAATGTAAATTCAAGAGAACTAATAACCTCGATACCCAAATATAAATAGAAATTTCCCAGAAACATAGTGAGTTGAGACTGCAATTAACCCTCCAAGAGGGAGTAAGTTTGAGTTCTAAGGCAAAACTTGGAAAATATAAATATTTAGATAGAGTTGATTAGGAAATTAAATTAAAAAAAAAATCAGAACATTGTATCATTAGAATTCCCATCATCACGTTGTAGCAAACTGCTAAGCTCGGAGGAGAAAAGGAACAATTAATTTGCCTCCACTCTTGGAATATATAATGGATTTTCTAGGGAAAAAAGAAACATAATTATAGCTAAGAATTACGTAGCTCATCTATGCACATCAGAACTATTCATTTAATTACCAATAGTTGCTGAACATGAACCATTAAAACAAACAGCTCATGTGCATTAAATTATTTTCACAACAATTACATTTATTCGCGTAAATGGTAAAAAACCAAAACTATTGGAAAACTACTAATTCAGGAAAAGGTTCTCTCATAGGGAGAATAAACATACATAGACTACTAGAAAATAGAAATTAAATACCTTTATACTTATAGGACTGTTGTTGGTAAATTACCCCAAAAGAGAAAATACATTGTTATTATAAGTTTCTCAGCTGAGACCTTTTACAGTTAGGAGATTATATGATCCTAATTTTGAATTTATAATCAGACAACTATAAGCTCTATAAGAGCGTTTAAAATCATAAATATTAACTTGAAACCCTAACCATATTGGGTCTAGACTTAAATCCAAGAAACTAATCATCTCCTTTTGTGTTTAGAAAAAACTCACCTGTGTAAGAGCAGAATAACCATTTTTTGTTAGGTAGTAACACCATTTGTCAAACACAACAACAATAGTTTCATTGTACTTGTAGCAAGAAGGAACCTGGAAATTAGCCCTACAAATTTCATAAGTGTGCATTAAAGAAAATGAGCAAGGGTACGAAAAGAAGCTAAAACATAAAAAAACAAAATAAGTGAACCCACTTGTAGAAGGGTTCTAGATTCTCATCTTGCTCAATAGATGCCTCGATCCCAAGCTACCAAATAAATATAAATTAGTTCTGATGGAATGAAGTATAGGTATGTTGGACATGGGTATTGACGAAAACGCATGTGTTACTCTAAGAATAATTTTATTTACATGATTTGTATTCGCTCTATGGCATGATGAATAACCAAGAAACCTATGTAATATTGGTGCTATAGAAGGATAAGTTTCTCTTTAATGTGAACATGGGAAAGTCAAAATAAACACTTAAAAATTAGCCATTAGAACTAGAAGGAAATCATAGTCGAGTGTAGATGAAAGTTACCATTTGCTATGAAAAATGAGGGAACCACAAAGGTCAAACCAAACACTCTGTTGTTTCATTAAACCCCTTTTCAAGTCTTGCAAAGCAAAGAAGAAAAACAAACAAATTAACCATAACATAGAGAGCAAGAATCTATTCCAGGCACAAACAGAAAATTGACTTATACATGCACGACAATTCTCTTACCAGGGATTCAAAGTCAACACTTGGCTAGGTTTCACCACCTTCAGGAAAACTTTGACATGGACTGGTAGCACCTCAGAGTGACATCACTGAGGGAATGAGAGAAATGAAACAAGTAGAATGAGAAACTATACGAAAATAGCTTATGGTTGTCAAATTTAATCCAATCACCATTGGATCATCAAATCACACCACAATCATTCATTAGTCATCACACAGGGCCATGAGGCCCCATGTTATCGTCATCGATTCATCCAACCTAGGATGGGCACATTAGGAAGGGTACTATGTATGGGGAGTAGAGAAACTTTGGAACAATAACCCAATAAAAACATAGTCATGTACATGAAAATGAATGCATTAACCAATGTATATACAAACCAATTCAAGGGCTAGTCCATATTCTACAAATTTCTGTAGAGGTTTATATAAGTTTTACCAATCCACCTATGTCAAAGGAGTGCCAATAGATAGTAAATATATAAAAATCTATTTCCTGGGTAACAATGCAAAGGTGCATTTTGGAAAACCTTATAGATTTGATAAGATAAAATTATCCCCTCTAGTTCTAAACAATTTGAATAAGTGTTAGGGAACCATAGAACAAGAAGAATTATGGACCCTATATAATAAGAGAAATCGAACTATAAAAAATATAGTACATATAGGAATGGATAGATTTCAACTTAGTGAAAAAAAAAAATGTGAAAATATTAAGCAAAACCTTGATAGGTGGTGTCGGAGCAAGTTTCATAGTGGCTTTGATAGGGACCATAATAGCTAAAAAAAAAAAAACACAGTCAAATAGAATACATGTAGATATACAAATACTAAATACTTATTGTAGGTTGTACTATTTTATAATGTACACACGTGAGGCATATCACTACAGACTAGTAGAAAATTCCCCTCCATCCATCACCAACAGTGAAGAGATATATGTTGACTTGGGAGGAGGCATCACTCCACCAAATGCTTAGTTTATGGAGGTTCTTAGGAACCTGCAACAATAACTAACTAATCTCATAAACAATAATGAATGGTTATTGAGACCTAGTGAAGAGAAAGAATGAATGATAAGAGAATTGACTGAGAATACCAACAATAGATGCATAGAACTAGAAGGGTTGAAAAGGAAAATGATGGAAATATATTCACAGAAGTTTGAAAGCATAGGAGAATTGGATAAGATATATCCAAAATCAGAAAAGGAAAAGAATAAAATTGAGACAGGGAGAGTTTAGGAATATTAAACCCCCTAATTTTGATGGGGAAAAAGAGGAGAATGTGGAAGCCTAACTTCTTGACATGAAAAAATACTTCCAGGTATGTGAGTACCAGAGAAATTTGAATGTCCAACTAGATATTTAATAGTTGTAAGGAAAATCTACTCTCTAGTGAGAAGAGGCCAAAATATATTGCTATTAGAAGAGAAGACAATGTCGTGGGAGGAATTTCAGAAGTGATTCAAATCTCGGTAATGGAGCTAGCGATATTATGATGATTAGGCTAAGGAGTTCCATGAGTTGAGGTTGCGACAATTGATTATGGACAAATTTATATCCAAATTTACAAACTTGTTGCGATATGTTCCTTATATTAAAGAAGAAAAAACCAAGGTACATTCTTTTTTAAACTATTTACTAACCCCTTACAAGGAAATACTCGAGTTTGATAATTTTAAGTCAATGGACGAGGCAGTAAGAAAAGCGAGGTTGTGCTACTAGAAATTCAAAAACAGAGGGGAAACCTTAAAACCATGGCAAAACAAAGACATAAACAATTCTGTAATGAATACAAAAATATAGAAACATCAATGTCTTAAGAATTTTGGTAAGGATCATCACAGGAAGAAGTTTAGTAAAGGAAATATACCACAACCTACACAGTCTGAGACTGGGTCGAGGCCCATGGAATTGAACAACAAAAGGAACAATGAGATCAAGGAAAAGGAACCCCTGAAGTGTTGGGGATGTGGCGAACCACACTTATTAAGGGACTACCCACATAATCTGTGATATGTCCAAAATATTCAAGCAATTTATGAAGTAATGACCATGAATGATGTTGCCAAAAATATTCCCACGATTAGTGTTGCACTAGAAGACAGATATTGAGAGCATCAATCTACTATGATTGAGGTTGAAGGTACTAGTGTAGACCAATATGTGTATGTTTTAATTGATCTAGGGGCTAATTTGAGTTATGTTAGCCCTAAGACCATGGAAAGATGTAATTTAAAATAATAATAAAAAAATCAAGAATTTTAGATTGGTACAGTTAGCATCTGGTACCAAATGAAAAGTGACCTATAAAATGAAATAGTGTCCTATCAATTTAAATGGATACCTCACAGAGGAGAATTTGAAAATTCTTCCCTTAGGATAGTATGATATACTAGTAGGTATGGATTAGTTGGCGAGACGTGGCATTATTATCAACTATTTAGAAAAAAAATGAATTGTAGGGGTCAAAATGGGAAAAATCGGTTCATTAAAGGTAAATTAAAACCAATATTAGTCTGACAAATTTCAGCATTACCGTTGAAAAGGATTGCTAGGAAAGAATGCTAGATATATATGGTCCAGGTGGAAATTAATAAAGAATTAAAAATAAAGGAAAATTTAGATATTTTACTTGTCATCAATGAATTCCGGGATGTTTTCCTAAAGGAAATTATTGGTTTATCCCCTCTTAGAGACAGATTTTTCCATCGATTTAGTACAAGATGCCACCCCTGTGTCTAGATCTCCTTACTGAATGAGTATACCAGAGCTATTAGAACTGAAAATGCAATTACATGAGCTATTAAAAAAAGGGTATATGAGACCTAGTGTCTCACTATGGGGGGGGACAGGTACTTTTTGTCAATAAAAAAGATGACACATGTAGAATGAGCACTGATTACCATCAATTTAATAAGCCAACTCTCAAGAATAAATACTTGTTGCCCTGAATTGATGACATGTTTGACCAAGTGAAGGAAGAAACTATATTTAAAAAAAATTATTTAAGGATTCATTATCATCAACTACGAATAAAACATGAAGATATTCATAAAACAACTTTTAGAACTAGATACAGTCACTATGAGTTCATAGTGTTACCTTTTGTTCTCACCACTACACCAGTAACCTTCATGTGCTCAATGAATAGTGTACTCCATAAATATCTGGATACGTTTGTGTTAGTATTCATAGGTGACATTCTATTGTATTCTAAAAATGAATAAAAAGACAGGTAACATCTAAAATTAGTGTTGCAAACCCTAAGAGAACATCAATGGTATGCTAAACTCAATAAATGTGAGTTTTACAGATATAGAATACAATATTTAGGTCATGTTATTTTTGAGGAGGGGCTATGTATTGATCTTGAAAAGGTTAAGGTTATTAGGAATTGGCCCCAACCTAAGGATGTGTCAGCAATTCATTCATTTATAGGGACATGGGATATTATCGAAGGTTTGTCGAGGGCTTTTCAATATTATCTTATCATATTACTTCCTTGTAGAAGAAGGGAATAAAGTTTAAGTGGAAAACCAGCTGTCAAAAAAGTTTTGACAAGCTAAGACAACTTTTCACTATAGCTGCTATAATTCATTGTTTATACCAATTCCTATTTGGAGGGCCCTTAGGGCTTGCTAATGTAGGAATATGTATTAGTATCCTATGAGTCCATGAAGATGAAATTACATGAAAGGAATTATGCAGTGTATGAGCTAGAACTCGCGACAATGATACATGCTCTAAAAATTTGGAGACACTATTTATTAGGAGAAAAAAATATTTTGGTAACATATCACATTAGTTTGAAATATTTTTTCAACCAACTTGATTTAAATGTTAGACAAGCTAGGTGGCTAGCATTTCGTAGTGAATTTGAATTTGATATAAAACACATAAAAGGGAAAGAAAATAAAATTTCAAATGCTATAAGTAGACATGCCCATGATGTAATAGTAATGTTTGTTAGTAGCATTAGTAAAAAGATTATGGAAAAAATTAAAAATTTCATGCAACAAGATCTTGAATATCTGGAAATTTAAAAGAAATTATACCAAATGGAAATTTCAGGATATGATGAAAATTTTGAAAAATTACTAACTTACAAAAACATATTATATTTTACTAATGTGGTAAGGCTAAAACAAATGATTTTATACAAGTACCACAAGAAACCATATACAAGCCATCCAAGATACCAAAAGGACACCAAAAAATGATAACAACATTGAGAAAAAAAATATTTTTTCCAAGCATGAAGAAGGATGTGGCAGAATACTTAGCGAAATGAATAGAATCTCAGCAAGTAAAAGTGGAGTATAAACACCCAACAGGTTTTCTAAATCCATTGCCCATTCCAGAGTGGAATTGGAAAGTAATTTCAATGGATTTTATTACGTGTTCACCAAATACAAAGTGACAAAATGAGTCTTTCATTAAAATGGCAGATACTTTGACTAAAGCAACACATTATATATGAGTACAATCTACATTTGGGACTGCCTAGATCGCTAATATTTTCATGAAAGAAAATTTTGACTACATGGTGTACCAAAAATAATAGTGTCAAATAGAGATGCTAAATTTACTTCCAAGTTCTAGAAATCCTTGTTTGGGGGCATGGGGACTCAACTAAATTTTAGCACTACATATCATCCCCAAATGGATGGACAAACTGAAGAATTAATTAGATTTTGGAGGATATGCTATAAATGTATGTCATGCAGAGGCCTACCAAGTGGGAGGATTTTCTACATTTAGCAGAATTTTTCTATAACAATGACTACCGAAATTCAATTAAAATGAGTCCTTTTGAAGCCTCATATAGAAAAAAATGTCAAACACCACTCAATTGGACTCAGCTGGAGGATGAATTGATATTGGGACCATAAGCTTTGTAGGAAATGGAACAAGTTGTGTGGAAGATTAGACAAAATATCAAGACATCTCAAGAGAGAAAAAAAAGTTACGTGGATAAAAAAAGATTTCATAAATAATTTAAGCTTGGGGACAATGTTTACTTAAGAATAAAACAAAGAAAAATTACTTTAAGAATAGGGACCTGTGCAAAAATAGCATCGCGACTCTGTGGTGCTTTTGAAATTTTAGAAAGAGTTGCTCCTATGGCATATTAGTTGGCTCTGCCCAGCCATATTAAAGTTTATAATGTTTTTCATGTGTCCTTGTTAAAGAAGTATGTTCATGATAACTCTCATGTAATTGATGAGAACTTGATACAAGTGGAACCCAAAGGAGACTTTATGCCAGAGCCAGTTCGTATCTTGGATCAGAAAGAGATCGTGCCCTAGAACTAGGTCATCGCATAGGTTAATGTCTAGTGGAGGTACTTTACACATGGGGAGGCTACGTGGGAGCGGGAAGATGCTATGAAATAAGATTATGAAACATTGTTTATAAATGAGCTAGTTGAATAATAAACATTGAGGATGTTGTTCTTTTCAAGAGTGGGAAAATGTGGCTTCCCTTAGTTTCTATGTAAATATGTGTTATTTTAGATTGAACTATTTTTAGTTGTGGTGACTAGAAATCCATAGTAAACTCTATTTAAATAAAAGTATGATGCTGGAATAAGTAAATTTTGTGAATAAAAAAAAATGGAGATCATTTGAGAAAGAAACACTTGAGTTAAAGAGATTATCGCCCAGATCTAGATATCAAATAGGATGGATAGGATCAATACTAACTTCCCTAAAATCACTCCTAAAAATCCCTTCGAGTTGCTAATAAGATTGGAGAGAGAAATTTATTAAATCCCTTAGTGTAGGAAAAAATAACTGAGTAAGGGTGAATAAAGCACCATGGTAGGAAAAGATGAGATTTAATGAAAAAGGGGAGATATTTTTCTAAAAATAGGAAAATACCTAGGCTATTGGGTTGGGAGACCCTAGAAAGTGGCATGCCACTAACGAAAAGTCTGATAGGAAAGCAAGGCATAAAATACCTTGACTAGAATCACTAGAGGTTGTTGATTCAAGGGGCAAGGAGATATAAGCTTGGCGGGATCCTATGGTGATAGTTCATGGTTGGGTGGCAGAAGTATATCTTCCTAAATAGCCTCAAGTGGGTATATGGTTAGAATTTTTGGTCTGGTTAATTGAAATTATTTTAATTGGTGATGATAATCAATATTGTTTTATTTTCTAGTCATTGTTTTAAGCAAGTTATTATAGACATCTTTGACATGCATTATTATTATTTGGGGATTCATGTACAATTAATGGAATTCAGGAAGTTAGTATTTATTAGATATGAAAATATTGTGTTAAATTACATTACTGGTATCTGAATTAGATGGTGTTAGGTAACTTCTTATATCTGACCCATATATGTACATAATACATAAGTGTTTTTATGGGTTTTGTTACATGTATATATTCTTATATCAAAGATAAATCACCATAATATCTTGAATGAATAACATATTCAATTTATCATGGCACATGATAATATTGGTTCGAACTCACTATAATTGTTACCTTGGTATAGAAAAACTTGTTTTAAAGCATGCTACTAGGATTATTTGCAATTAGTAGTTAGTAATCATAATGGAACTAAATACCCTGAATTTTTGTTAGGGTTTTTTAAAATCAAACTTAAGAATTTAGGGATAATAATTAATTCTTTAGGATAACACATGAATAGTTTTATTATAATATTTTAGCTAAGGAAGCATGCAGTAGAAGTTGGGATGTCATCCCTAGGGGTTAAGCAGTTTCTAAAAGAAACCATCAGTGGATGGGTATATCCACCCAAGTAGATTAAACATAGATGATAAGAAGTTAATTTATCTATTTGATTATTCCGTACTAAGAGAGATTTGGGTGACAACCCAATTTGAAAACAAATTGGTTAGATCTGGATGATAACCCGATTTTGAAAAGAAAACTGATCATGAAATTTAATTAGAGTTTTGGTTGCAAGAGGAGAACACTTTACCACCTAAAGCTGAAACTAAGAAAGAAAAACATTTAAATTTGAAAAGATAGATCTTTCATTTTTATCTTGATAAAATGTAAATTCAAGAGAACTACTAGCCTTGAAACTCAAATAGAAATAATAATTACCTAGAAATAGAGTCAGTTGAAACTCCAGTTAACCCTCTGAGTGGGAGTAAGTTTGAGTTCCAAGGAAAATTTTTGAAAATATAAATAGTCAGACAAAGTTGATTAGGAAATTAAATTTAGAAAAAAAAAAATTAGAACATTGTATCATTAAAATTTCCATCACGATGTTACCGGGAATAGTGTCCACTCGGATGCTGCTATTTCCACTAAGATTGGTGGCTATCTTAGAAACAAACAAGTAAAGTCCACTTTCGCTTTCCTTTATGAAAATAGATAGGAGTGGAACAAATAAGACCAGCCTTAGTCTTGCGCTTGATTTCCTCTCCTTCCAGATAGAGCTTTGCCGCTTCTGCTTTGTCTGCCCAGCTTCAAAGAGCACCTGTGGAATCACAACAACGTACTACTATTGAAGAGATCTATATTCATAAATAACACAGGACCAGATGTGTGTTAACCATACAAATGCATATATAATGAAACATACAAGAATATGGAGGAAAACTTGAATAGCTTTATTAAGATGAAAAGTAGCAAGAGGATTACAACCATATGTTCTTACCCAGCATCATCCTCCAGCTAGAAAGCCCTTCTTCACCTCAAGTAAAGCTTAGATCACCCAACACTATGAATGTACACCAGAAAACCAACAACACTTCTCTATAAGATACAAAATTCCAGCCCCTGGATCTCTGTGATCAGGGATCCATATATAGATGATTATAGGGAGGCGAGTCATCTTCTGGGGTCTTGATTAGTGTCCTCTCTCTGATAGTTCCTACTTCCACTTGGAGAATGATGATCTCTTACTCATCCCTGGTTGAAAACAGAGAGGCAAGTGTCAGAGGGTAAGCTTCTGGAAGATTCCATGATCTTCCATCTCACATTTTGTCCCTGCCATTTGTCCATTCCCAACCATCACACCTTGTACACTGGGAAGGTGATATGCAACGTACCCTCTGCACTGGGTTTTCAGTATGGTCTAGTTTTGACCATTTATGAGCAGTTTTTAGTGGAGAACTTCTGGAGATGATGTAATCAGCTGAACTTGTTTCTTTAGGCAGTGAAGCAACACTTTTAGGGACTTAGGAGCCCTCAATTTATGGACATTTATGATTGGGGTTGAAGTGCCCAAAAATGTCTATAACAAACACTGATCTACACCACCAGAAAACTCTTGAGAAATCAAACCAAGGACTTCTAAGATAATGCCAATAATGCATCATTGGAAGAATATATGCTCCCCCTGAACCTATGCCAGATGATCTCTGATAGACCCATTCGACCCACATAGACTGGCAAATGTACGTGTATCCACCTACATACAACAGACAAGATTCAACAGCAGGATGATGCATCAACAACCCCCAGCTTCTGTCTAAGGTATTCATATATCTCCCTGGGCAATGGTTTGGTGAGTGTATCAGTAACTTGTTCCTTGGAGGGAACATACTCCAATTTGACCTTTTGTTCCATCACTTGTTCCCGGAGAAAATGATACTTGATTGGTATGTGCTTGGTCTTTGAATGCATGACTGGGTTCTTTGAAATGCTGATTGCACTTGTATTATCACATAAGATGGAGATAGGTGGTGTACAAGTGATTTGAAAATCCTGCAAGGTTTGCATCATCCAAAGGAGTTGAGTGCAACAGGATGCAGCAACCACATATTCTGCTTCAGCTGTAGATAATGCAATAGAACTATGTTTCTTGCTAAACCAAGATACTAATCTGGAACCCATGAAGAATGCACCACCACTATTGCTTTTTCTATCATCCATGCTTCCAGCCCAATCTGCATCTGTATAAGCATGAAGAGTGAGATCCGCATCTCTAGGATACCATAGGCCATAGTTTTGAGTTCCTTGAAGATACTTGAAAATTCTCTTTACTGCCTAAAGATGAGTTTCCTTAGGATTTGCCTAAAATATTCCAACCATTCCTACTACATGTATGATGTCTGGTCGGGTACCTGTTAAATAGAGCAAACTTCCAATCATGGACCTATAGGTTGGTTGATGCACTGCTGCTGATTCATCATTTGCACTGAGGCTGCATCCTGTGACCATAGGAGTGCATACTGGTTTCAAATCTTCCATGCCATACTTCTTCAAGATCTGCTTGAGATACTTGGTTTGAGATAAAAACATACCGCCTTTATTTTGTTGGATTTATAAAGCAAGAAAATATGTCAGTTCTCCAAGCAAAGACATTTCAAATTCCTTCTGCATCACCAAGGCAAAGTTTTGACTCATAGCTTCTTCATTGCTGCCAAAGATGATATCATCTACATACACAACAAGTATTAGCCATTTTTTATTTTCAATTTTTATATAAAGATTGCTATCTGCTGATCCTTTTGAAAAACCTTGTTGATGAAGGTATTTGTCCAGACGATAGTACCAAGCCCTTGGAGCCTGTTTGAGACCATAGAGAGCCTTCTTTAGTCTACATACAAGATTTGGATCATTACCAAGGATGAATCCACCTGGCTGCTCAATGTACACTTCTTCTTCTAAGTCTCCATTCAGAAAGGTTGATTTCACGTCCATTTGAAATACTTTGAACTTCTAAAAGCTAGAGAGAGCAAGGAACATTCTGGGGCCTCAAGTCTAGCAACGGGAGCAAAAGTTTCTTCAAAGTCTATTCCTTCTTGTTGAGCATACCCTTTACAAACAAGTCTGGCTTTGTTTCTAATCACTTCCCCATTTTCATTCAACTTGTTCTTGAAGATCGATTTTTTCCCTATGACATTCTTATCTTTTGGTCTAGGAACCAACTCCCAAGTGTTATTCTTTTCGATCTGCTCAAGTTCTTCATCCATTGCCTTCACCCATCATTCATCTTTGCATGCCTCTCTTACATTTTGTGGTTCAGTGGAGGAAAGTAATGCCAAATCGCTTGAAGCTTCTGCAATTGTTCTTCTTGTTTGTATTCCTGCCTCTTTTTGCCCCAAAATTTGAGATTCTGGATGATTCTTCTGAACGTACCTGGATGGAGTCTTTTCTTCTATCCTTATTTTTTCTTCAGGCTCCTCATGGGTTTCTTCTTCATAGGTTTCTTCTTCATCATGAATCTGATTTGATGTTGATGGATAGTCCTCATCATCTTCGAAATCTTCAGATCTTACCTGCCTCAGAGTGTT
>APFE030883181.1:0-16396 GCA_000404065.3 Pinus taeda
ACACAGCTTCCTAGGGATAATGGATATAACCTCCTATGGTCTCCCAATATATACTCGATGGTACATGGGAGCACAAGTCTGTATTGACACTTGTCATCTCAAAGAGGAGGAATCACCCAACCTACTATGAAAGTGATAGTTACCAGGCTTTACGATGCCAGAGTACGTCTCTAGCCTAGACTTCTAAATGTTGTGCGGTAGGTTCCAAAGTGTTTTTATGTTCATTGAGATTTAATTTACAGTTGATCTTTCTTAAGAAGTTTGCCTTTAAGGTTCACCACATGATGTAGATATGCATTCCTAAATATGCAATCTAAAATGATAAACGGTCGTTTACTTTCTTTTTGCAATGAAAATCTTAGCTACTAAGGAAAGAGAAGTAAAATCCTTTCAACATAGAGCAGTGAGCACACACTAAGATGCACTGTCCTAAATAAACTTCCACAAGCATTCTAAATGCAAATGCACATGCATGTATTCATTTTCCACTTTCTTAATGTGTGAATGACAAAGAGAATGCTAAGTACAGATCTAAACTATTCTTCTTTCAAAGCGATAGTACTAACAATTTTCCTTTCAAAAAACGAAAGGAAGACTAAGAAGACACTTTGCGATTTCGAATTCAGAAATTGCTTTTGACACTTGAAATACTATTAATTCAAATCAAATACAATGGCAAAAGTGTAATCAACTATCAACAAGAGGAAGTCTCTTTTCTTTGACTGAAAACGACACTTGCAACACTTTCAAATCAACAGACAACAATTTGATTGAGCTACTGTTTGCAAAAAAGAACTGTAAATGACAAAAAATACATAAAAACATTCACAATTATTTATCAATGGAGGCTGAATAATGCAAAGGAAGAGAGTTTCAACAATGATATATTGATCACAAACAACAAAACTACTGAATAACGCTGAAGACAATGAAGAAAAAACCAAAACCTGGAGTCAGAAATAGTCTTATCTAATCATCACACCTGTAACAGAGGAAAACATGGATACATCTCACCTACAGTACACGGGTGGTGCGATGCATCCAGACTGCTAATGAGAGACAGTGCGACTATCCAGAAATGAGACTGAGTTTCATTTTTTCTCATAGTTTGTAGCTAAGTTCAGAGGTTTAGCCTGAGCTAATGATAGGCAGTAAACATAAAGTATAGGGGCTAATCTAATGAGGTTACTCAAGCTACCACCAGGGCACCTAGGATGTTTACAAGTCAGTTGTTCAGTTTATAAACAAAACCCGGAGATGGACGGAAGCAACATTGATCTACTTTGCACTTGCATAGCAAATGCAGTTCGAAGACTAGCTGGATTAACTTCAGGATCCGTCTGTAGTTTATAAAGCAAACAAATAGAAACAAGAAAACAAGTTATTCGCTCCCCAACGGATTCGCCATTTTATTATCGGGAAAAATAATGTCCATTCAGAGCTGCTAGTCCCACTAAGACGGGTAGCTATCTTCGAAACAAACAAACTAAAGTCACTTGTGTTTTCCTTTGTGAGAGATAGATGAGAGAGAAGCAAAGAGTACAAACCTCAGTATTTCGCTTGGCTCCTTGTATGTTTCCTCCCTCCTTTGATAGAGCTTCGCCCCTACTTCCTTACTTGTCACACTTCAAAGAACACCTGTAGAGTAAAAGCAACAAAATACCATCAAAGCATAGAGATCTATAACTATACAAAACATAGGATCACATGTACATTAACCATACAAATGCATATACAAATACAAGATTCAGAAATATACAAGCATATGAAGGAAAACTCAAATAGCTTTATTGATAGAAGTAGTAGAAGAGAGGATTACAACCCATTGGTCTGCCAGTGGCCATCCTCCAGCATGAAAGCCTCTGGTCACCTCGAAATGAAAAGCTTTAGATCACCCACACAATACAATGTTGCACAGAGAACCACAACACTTTACAAATACATTAGTGTTTTGGATCTCTGAGGATAAGGATCAGTATATAGATGTTTGCAGGTGGGGTGAGTCAGCTTTCTGGGATTTTGATTAGTTTGTCATCTCTCTGATAGTTCTTGGTTCCACTTGGAGATTTCATGATCTCTTACTCATCCCTGGGAAAATTCAGAGAGGCAGGTGTCAAATGGGCAATTTCTAGAAGATTCTCTGGGTTTCCACCTAGCTAACTGCCTCTGCCATTTGTCTCCTCTCGCTCATCGCACCCTACAGAAGGGCTTCTCAATATGCATTTCACTTTTTGCATGTGGCAGGTTAGATGCATCGTACCCTTAGCACTGAGCAGTTTGCATGGTCCTGTTTTGACGAGTTCTGAGTAGTTTTTTAGGGAGAACTTCTGGGAGATGATGTAATCAGCTGACCTTGCTCCTTTAGGGCATGAAACGACACTTTTAGGGGCTTAGAAGCCCTTGGTTTATGGACATATGCGATTGGGGTTGTAGTGCCCAAATATATCTATAACACAAAGTGTAGAACACCCTCGAATTGGGGTGGTCCCGAAGACAAATTGATGCTAGGACCTCACATGTTAAAGGAAATGGAGGATATGTTAAGAAATTACACTTGAACTTAAAAATCGCCCAAGACCAATAGAAGAATTATGTTGAGAGGAAGATGAGTTTTCAAGAATTTCAAGTTGGATACCATGTTTATGTATCGGTACGAGCCAAGAAGAGTGCCTTACATTAGGGTGGGTGTGCTAATTTAGCACCCCGATTTTGTGGACACTTTCAAGTCCTGGCTCGAATTGGGCCTCTGGCCTAATAGCTTCCCTTACTTAGCCACATACGTGTATGTAATGTCTTTCATGTATAAGTGTTAAAAAAATATGTATATGATCCTAACCATATAATTATTTGCCAGGATATACAGGTAATTGGTACGGTCATAAGAAAGTTTGATTATTACATTGAGATTGAAATAAGAACTTCAGAGGAAAGTTGACTAGTAATTTTTTTTTTTGTAGGTCGAACCGAAAGGTGAGTTCCTGGTCGAGCCTCTCTATATTGAGTAATCACCAAAGTTGAAATACAATGACAACATTATGGGCTAGAGGAATCCGCTTGGGACGATGAACATATTATAAAGGAGGTTGATCCAAGTCTATTTTGCAATGAGTAAACATCGTGACGATGTTTGATCTAATGGGGGGAAGATGTGATGTCCTGAGTAATTGTAAATATTTAATTACTAAAGTGAAACAAATTTGATGCCAGTAGTTGACTTAGGAAGACTAAAACAATAATTTGATATTTGTCCATGTTTAAAGTAATATGTTTAAGCTATATAGGAATTAAATATATTGGACAATGTTAGCTACATATTAATATTTCTCATAGGTCAGGTAGTTATGGTAGGCGATTACCTACCCATAACTACTCCTTGAATATTTATTCTCAAGGAAAAAGGAACCGGCATGGTATGAGGTACCTGAGGTGAATAAAGGAAAAGAACTGTGAACATATGGAATCCATGCTGAAATGTCAGATGGATTGTTTAGGCCAAGCTAGGCTAAGTCTAGTTAGGACCACATAGCCTCAACAAAATTGGCTGGCAGTTATATAATTTCATGCATGTGAGAAATAGCTCAGCTCCGGGGGAGATTCAGAAAAGTTGATCTCTTGGCTAGGAGGAAAATCAACATTGTTCCTTGAAAAAATGGAACGGTTCTTCTATATTGACTAATGCGGATCATAGATAAGTATTTACTATTAATTGAAAGCAAATAGGAATACAAATAGGAATACTTAATAGTTTATGAGTGGTTGCATTATTTTTTTCTTATGTCTGTATGTCAGTCACATTGAATATGAAATTGAGTGAAAAAATGGAAATGATAGAAACAATAAGAAACACAAATGCCACACTGTACATAAATGACTAAATTATGCATTTTCTTTTCAAAAAATAAGTGTTAGATGAACGGATATAAATTTATATTAATTCATACATTACTGCTAACATGTATAAGCATTTTCCTGTAGCAAACCTAATCAAGTAATAATGTCTTGAAAGAGATAATTCGACAACATTAAGGAGAAGACTGTAATAAGTTAAATAACAAAGATTGCATTAGACCACCAAGCTTGAGAAGGAAACTCAGAACATATACTTTGTAAACATTGTGTAAAATATATATGAGTTCTTATACTCAGAGAACTCAAACATCTCGGTCCATAAGAAAATTCACCAAGGGTTTTATGGAAACTGTGTTCTATGGAAATTGTACGCCGAGGGCAAAAATTTCAGATTCCAAAATAAAACTAGCATTTAAAAAACCCATTACAACTAGGGTTTTTCCATAGGAAGAAAACCTCTATTTAAGTAAACAAAATTTTTGAAAATACATATAATAGGGACTCTTTCATAAAAAGAACTTAATGTTATGAACATGAATCAAAACCCCCAGATTCAATGCGAAAATACCCTTGATTCGTGAGAAAATAAATAACTTTAAGGATTGAGGAAAACACTTCAAAACAACGTGAATGTTATCATAACATACAACATTAAACCAAGCCTAGAACTAGGGCGTTATCAAACCCTCGACCCAATTAGTCTCCACTAACAGTCGCAGGCCAGTAAATGGTGAATAAAAAATAAACAAGACTCAGAATTGAACACTAAGCCAATATAGGAAATTGGTGTGCTAGTCTACACTTTACCCAGAAACAAGCCAGAATTGTGACTGAAAGCCTTTCCGTAGTAGTTCTCTAGGAGGTTGGTAGCGTTTCAAGACAAATCCTACAAGGCCGAAAGGTAGCCCTAAGTGAATAAATCAATGCGTTAAAACAATGGAGTGAAAAAACTTGTAAATACGAACTTTGCTGTAAAATAATTACCCGGAGACCGTGGTGAAGCCATCACTATCGATTGAACCAGTTCCCACTGCCAAAAGGAGGAAACTATTCCAGTAACCCTGTAATGCGAAGGTGGAAGTCATGCTTTGTTGTGGTTAAAAAGTCGCTGCACAAACATCATTCAACTATAAGAATCTTAAGAAAATAGAGAAAACGACCTGATGGCCTCTCAGGTCGAACCCCAGGCATAGGAGACCTCTATGAAATGGAGAATTAGTCTGACATTGTTTGCGCGGCAGGAGAAAGTAACCAAGGAAACTGTGTTCTTCTGCCCACCTTTCGCTGAGGATGAGTAGCGGAGAACCGTGGATGGAAACTCCATCCCGAGGATCATGCAGTACAGTTATCGAGGACGAGTTGCGGTGGACCATGGATGGAAACTCCATCCCAAGAACTATGTAACAGAGCTGTGGAGCACCCGAAACCTCGAGAACTCCGGATCCACCAAGCCCAAGGTTGGGTTAGTTAGTTTATGACAAGGATGTGTATAATAAGCCTATATATGTGTATACTTATAATTTCACTAGGGTTAAAAACACAAAACAACTTGACTTAAATGGAAATTCCAGTATTAAACAAAAGCTTTCTAAGAAACCAAAACTCGTAAGGTCAACGATAATAAAAAAATCATGTAATATATATTCATTAGTGCGATGATAAATGTTAAGGACCTATTTAATAGTTATGATGGTAAAGTTTGATTTTTATTGTTTTGGTGTGATATAAAAATATGTATGACTGGATTCATGATATATATGGTTATATTAGTTTAAATACCAGTCTAGATCCATTTTAATTATGGATCTAAAGTCTCAAGATCAATCAAGATGAATCAAATCAAACTTTTTTCACTCTAAAAGAAGCTTCCATTCCAAGTGATTTGATCCCTCCTAGGAGTTAAGATAGATTTAGGGTGATTTAATTTCGCTCTTTAAATAGGATATATTCCACATGAATATTATGGATTCTCATATACCTCAAAAACCACCTATAATTCTACAAAATCATGTTTACCTTAAATTATTTTTATTTTATTTTCATCTAATCAAATTAATTACATTATATTACAATATCTCTTGTATACTAAACTGAATAGTAAATAGTTAGCACAAAAAACTATGTAAATTTTCTAATTTTCTAATAATATTTAAAAAATATTAATAATTAATTTTTTTTATATAATTAAACATTTTAGTAATTGTCCCTAAAATTACACCGAAAATAATTTTTTCATGTTTAATAACCAATGGTACACATTTTTTAAATTAATCGTATTTAAAAAAATCTAAAACACTGAGAAATATTTTTTTTAAATTAAAAAAAATAAATTTATATTAAACAAAATTAACCTCCTATTCCAGATATGACGATTACAATAAATTTACACTTGTTATATTATAATTCTGTTATCATGATATATCTGAAATCAATACTATAAACAGGAAAAACCTTTTAAAATCCAATTGCTGTACTGTGTTACACTCATAAGCATAACGAAATTGAAATCAAAGCCATGGAGATGGGCAGGATGATTTTCCACTGTAAGAATTCATGTGTTTTGGAAATACCAACTGCATGGTCAAGTATGGTGCTATGAATACCATTAGGTTTTGAGGTAGGGATTCTGTACAATTGAAAAGCGTGGGAGGCTTAGCGAGAAAATCAGTGGCGAAAAAAGCGGTTATGTTCAAGAAATGGGCTCGTTGGGCATAAGGAAGCTTACGTTGTTGATTGAAACAGGATGACGGGTGTTATTGATAGAGGTGGGAGACGATTCCAGGGCGAGAAAGAGATAATGATCTAGCGCGGGAGTTTTGCGAGAAACCAAGAAAAATCCAAGGTCCTGAAGCTACCACCCTTCGATCTATTTGCAAACAGAGTAGGGTAGGATGTCATGAATGGATGAAATATGTTCTGCAATGGTCCTTCCAACCTCTTGAGAAAGTCACTGGATAGGGGAGCTGAATTGCAGGTTTTATTGTGAATGACATACTCGGTAGGACCACAGGCAAGGATCAAGCCTTGTATCAACCCCCTAATAGTTGGTTATATTCCCAATTCGTAGGGAATAACGAAAGCCCATATGCGCAAACTTCCTATTCTATCAGTGATTGGCATCTCAGATGAAAAGACGAACTAAATTGAAGAGTTGAAGAGTTCTTTACCTAGTTCATATAAGGGTTAATAGTAAAAAAATATTATTAGGGTGGTATATTTTACTCTATTACTAGCACAATCATATTTAATTAATTAAATATATACCTTCAGTATATTATATTTAGTAATATAAATATTAAAAACAGTATTATATTAATTTTTAATAATAATAAATTAATATTATGAAGATTAATATCAAACCACATTATATAATTAATTAAATAATAATAATAATCATAATAAAATTATATTAAAAATATATAATTAATATATAATGACAAAATAATAATAATACTACTTTATAATAATTTAATTTAATGTTTAAATAAATAATAGGTTTTTATTAACCTAAAAATTATATAGATAAACGATAGCAATATTTTAAAAATAATAATTTATAATAATAATGACAATAATAATCATTTAATATATATAATAAATTAATATAAATTATCATAGCATAATAAATAATTATCAATAAATAAATGTAAATTAATGATAATAAGTAACTTGTGGTTAAAAATAATAATAAACATATAAATATTTTTTTATAATAAAATAATTTGTTTTCTTATTATCAGTATAATTAATATATATTTTAAATATTAAAGAAAATAATTTAATTAATAACTTAATTTATTTCTTATTTTTTAACTAAATAATAAACAATATTTAAATAATAAACTCAACTGGAACCATAACATTGAGAAAAGGATCAATGGGGATGGGAAGCTTATTTTGGTCTTGAAAATAATTGTAAAACAGCAAACCTCGTAATGTGGGATAAAAAGAAGTTCATCTTTGAAACTTTAGTCACTCCTGTTATCTTATATGGCTGTGAAGTTTGGGGCTGCAGCATCTCCATAGAATCATGGAGAAAGATTGAGAAAATCCAGAAGCTTTTTATAACTTATAACCTGAAAATTAAAAGTAATACACCCTATGTTATCTTATATGGCTGTGAAGTTTGGGGCTGCAGCATCTCCATAGAATCATGGAGAAAGATTGAGAAAATCCAGAAGCTTTTTATAACTTATAACCTGAAAATTAAAAGTAATACACCCTATCCTATTCTCCTTATAGAAGCAGGTCTTTCGCCTATTGAGAGCCTGGCTATGCTCAGTTTTCTGTTGTACAAGCACAAGCTCAATAACATAGACAATCATAGACTTCCTAAGTTAGCTTTAAATTCCAGCCAAAACCACCTAAGGCTTAACCGAGGATGGCATAAAGACACAAGGGCCTCGTTAAACTATTGGGAGATCAATGAGAATGCTGCTTTGCAAAACATAAATAACATTAAAGATATTGTTACTTCTAAGTTCAAAGAAAAATGGTGGTGTGAGAAAGATTTAGCGTCTAAAAGAAAATTAAGTTATTATAAGAAGGTCATCAACCCCACCCTTGAAGATCAAAAGTATCTCTCTATTTTAACTAGCTCAAAGAAGAAAATTAATATGGCAAAGATTAGAACGAATTCTCATGAGCTCCAAGAAGAAAATTAATATGGTAAAGATTAGAACTAATTCTCATGAGCTCCATAGTGAAACAGGCCGTTGGGCAGTTCCTAAAACGCCATGGATGGAAAGGATCATGAGCTCCAAGAAGAAAATTAATATGGCAAAGATTAGAACGAATTCTCATGAGCTCCATGGTGAAACAGGCCGTTGGGCAGTTCCTAAAACGCAATGGATGGAAAGGATCTGCCATATTTGTGAGAATGGGAGCATCGAGGATGAAAACCACTTCCTCTTAGAGTGCCCTGCGTACAACCACATTACATCTCAATTTCACAACCTTTGTTACAATACTGACCTTCCTAGCCTTTTAAAATGCCAAAATTATAGTGAACTCGGGAGGCTTCTCTCCAAGCTTTTTGAGCATAGGAACAAAATCTTAAATCAAAATAAATAATTTGTCTTCTTAGGTCCGATAGATCATTATTTAGTCTCAGCGGACGTTAACCATCATCATCATCAATAATTAATAACTATAATAATAATACAATTAAATATAATAATAATACAATTAAATATAAATCACTGGTAATAATAAATTATATATAACTAATGATAGTAAATAATAAATTAAATTAATAATAATAATATAAAATAATTATTTTCTATTATTATTAGAAATCTATGTTTTAAGTAATTTTTAGGCCTGCCATGTACTACTCAAGGTAAAGCCAATTGGGCATATCATGATGCCACGTAAGCTAATTATTGATTTCGTTGATTTGGCTACTTACGAGGTTGATCATGTTCGACCATAATGTGTTGTAAGATGTCGTCCCTAGAGGCAGATGAAATCTGGGTTCTTGTTTTCTCAGTTGTTTGTGGACACAGTTTAGGCTTTCGTCTAGGACTTAGTGACTCGATACGTCCATGCACTACCCTGGAAGGCATGGCATTTGTATGAGTAGCCCCGGAGCACAAAAATTGAGTGATCATTGTTGCTGATGGCATAAGTAGGCCTGTAGCTAGCTGGGTTCCTGAGGGCTCGACGAATAAGGTTTTATATTGTTGGTTCAAAGTGTACATGAGACGATTAGGGTTGGAAGCCGAAGGTACTAGGTCTTGATCGAGATCACTCTGTGTATGTCTTCTTGATGAACCCAGAGTGCATTGATGGACAGCAGGGAGATGATGCTAAAATGATGGAAGAGTGGTTAATACAGAATATGATAAGTGGAATATGTACAACGGAGACGTGTAATGGCTTTCGTCGTTGTCGGTGAGTGATGAGTAGGATAGATAGACAGGTATGGATGAATGGTATGAGAAGAAAATTTGAAAGGTGCAATCACCAGGTGCAAGGCACAACCAAAAATTTCAGACTATGATGTCCACCAAAAGGGTATGTAATAGATGTCATCTTTCCTAGGGAATGAAGTTAAATCGTCATTGGCAATGGCGCCATGAGAGGTTAACACCCTCTAGTCACACTCTATGTGTCATAATGTAGAGCCTTGGAAAATCTAAATGTGATTAAATAATGTAGAGCCTTGGAACATCTAAATGTGATTAAATATACTGTCATGTTTATGAAAAAGCTCGAGATTAAATCTTGTTAGTTACCGTCTTACAATTCTGGATGTATTTCCTAT
This sequence comes from Pinus taeda, assembly GCA_000404065.3. Lineage (NCBI taxonomy): Eukaryota > Viridiplantae > Streptophyta > Pinopsida > Pinales > Pinaceae > Pinus > Pinus taeda. Next base: position 10,118 of record APFE030883181.1, read on the forward strand.
GTTGAGAACCTACAACTATGTTGCGTTGGCCTGTGCTATTCAATCTAATCAAAACAAGATGATTTTAAAATAGGAAATAAAATCATATGTTAACTGATCTTTATAAATATAATATATAAATGACCATGTAATTCATACTTAAATCATCTAATATAACGGAAATTTATTCGCTTTCAAGATAGATGTATTTCATTTTCCCCTTTAAGAGTCACAAGAATAGGAAATCACATGAAAAATTTCATCATAGCCGTTGAATCCCATCTCTATGCAAACATATATTCTTAGTAGTGAAATGCACGTGAGTAAAATAACATAATGGGAATCACAACTAACCCTAAAAAATATTCATTAAGCACATTCAAATTTCATTAAGTGTTCCTCATATCAACATGTCGCATGAACGAAAAATCTTTTAAATTTTATCTAATTTTTTTGAAATAATTGTTTGTTAGAAAATTGTTTGGGAATCAATATTGGGGAAAACACCATACATTAATTGTTTTTTGGGGTCACATTTCACTTGGTTTTGAGTAAGAGCATTCATAACGCTTGGGTTTGGCATGAAAGTTCTAAAAGGTAAATAAGGATGAAATATGGAGAATCAAGTTTTACCAAGTTTAAAGGAGCAATTAGGAATTCGTTTAAATCAATTAAATCTTAGTGGATGACTGAGTATTTAAGAATTCAACCATTAGAAACACATATTATTGAAATTTAGCATTATCTTTCAAAACCCTTGCAAGAAATAACAAGAAAGCCAAGATACTCTTCAAAATAAATTGATAGATCTTGCAAAACTGAAACAAACTATCATAGCGATGCTAAAGTTCATTCAACCTAGAATATTCATACAATTCTCCACAATTTACATAACAGATTAGGTTCACTGTTCAAAATGCCATGAAAACTACATAAACTTGTATTTCATTAGTAGTAAACTTCAAAACATAAGGTGGTATGGAAACATGCATGATAAGAAAAGGAAAAGGAAACGGCCCACGATTTACTTGAGAATCCTTTCACTAAATTTCTTCAAGACCTCCTAGTAATTCACTATAAATTTTGGTAGAGATTCCAATGCAACCAAGATTTCTCCCCCTTTTATATAAGAATTCAAGAAGCTTGGCCTTATTCTAAACTACTAGTATTATTTGTGAAACCACTCAAAATTTGTTACAAAAATTCCATTTTTATTATAACTCTCTTCTTCTGAATGTTTCTTAAAAGATCAATTGACTGTAGAGTGGGCCCCTCCAAATTTGGCTTGGGTAGCTCTTCTCTCTCTTAGCTGGGTGCTACCTTTTGTTCTCTTTCCTGGATGATGATTGGGATAGCACTATGTTTGATGTGTCACCTGAGGTGATGATGTCATTGAACTCGAGGTTGTTCTTGTTGTGGTTTTCCTTTGCCTTAGCTTTAATTTATTTTAGACAATTGACCAATATACATTCCACATGTAATTATACCCTTGGTTCATCACTGGGGTACATGCTCGCACCAAGATCATAATGGGATCTTAGTCCACTTATCCTCATTCCTTGAAAAGACTCTTAAGTATGAACAAAAATTCAAAAAGATTTCAGTATAAGTCCATAATGGCTTTATCTTACACCACATGATCCCCCTCCTCCAAGTCTTCTTGGATTTCCTTTTTGGCCTTCAAGATAATTCCAAAAGGTTCTTTTGGGTGCAGATCATACTTCCTTGGTCATGTACCTTGCTCTATTCTCTACATGCACTATCAGCTCATGTTTATTTTCAAGTTGACTTTCTCTCATCACCCATCGAGAGTGGCTGATATTGGCTTCAAGAACTTCTTCTTTCATCATACAGTTAATAAAACTCGTGATTATTGCAACTTTTTGTGAAGTTCTTTCAATACTCACTATGTGTTTCTCCTTTTCTTTCTCAGCTGTCTTCACTTCCCCTATCTTTTCTTGAGTCAACTTCAAGTATACCCAATGCTTGCTAACCAACCATATGATATTCTCCTAGACAATTTTTTTGGATGTTTTAAGAGAGATTCTATTGGAGATTTCTTTCTTCATGAGAAAGAGTTGCATCTCAAACCTTCTACTATACTTCTTTTCCTGGCGAGGTTCTACTTCCATCACTTCTAGCCTCTATCTACACTTTAGGGAGGATGGTTATGGGCCCTCGTAGTCTTCTGACATGCACCAAGAGTCCATTTGTTTCATCAAATTATGAAAGAACTATCCTAATTATAGAGTTTTCATAGGCACACTTCCTTTCTCATGTTGACATTGGGACAACTCATTTCTACTGCCTATCCTTTCATGTCCACAACATCCTTTATATGTGAGGAAGAGGCCATTATTGAGTTAGATTTCATACCTTGAAATGAGGGAGGAGCAACACCACATGTTGATGTGATGAGGTTAGGCAGTGTCCAAGTTTGTATAATTCACATCTAGGCATAACATTTTAAGTTTTAATGATGGATTTGGAGGGGTTTTAATCTAAAATAGCTTAATTAAGTATATGAGGAATTATTTGGCTCAATAATATATTGAGGAGTATTAATCCATGTGAATTGCAGGGAATTTGGCTCTAAGGAGACTATCCTTCTTTGCAGTAGAAAATTATCTCTTCACCTAATGGCACTGAGATAAAGAAAACATAATTTGTTAAATTTTGGGTATGTAAAACCCTTAGTGGGAAAGATCATCGAGCATATTTCGGCTATACCTAGTGGGTGCTAGGCTTACACTCGAATTTCCCAAATTTGGAAAATTTGGAAGAAACCACTACAACCACTTTAATGTATGATAATTAACCCAAAATGAGCCTCCTAATGTGATTTATAGTAATCAAGACCTCACATCTAGGCATAGATTTTCAGGTGGGAAGACTTAGTGATGTCATGCTAATGTCAGTAGGGTGTGGGGTGTAGTTGGTGTGGGTGACATGTGGCATGCTGCCATGCCATAGAAATTCTAGCTATGGAAGGCCTCTATGTGATGTGGCGGTAACATGAGGCTAACACATTTTGCTCTCAAAAAACGTTAACCCAACCAACTACCACGCAATTTACTGGTGTGAGGTTTGTTGCAACCATTGGATGGGTTATCTCAACCATTGTCAGATCTATGTGGGAGAACTTTTACCAAAGTTCCCTTGACATCAAGATGACACATTATTGTGGTGGGACTAGGATGCATGGGAGGTGACAAGAGAGTGGAATGGAGATGTGGCTATTGATATCGGAAGATGTGGCAGATGAGGTGGAATGGAGCTTAGGGTTATGGAAAATCCATGTGGAGGCTGGTGAGGAGGAAAATTAGGAATGACGAAGTGATATGGTGTTGCAATGGGCCATGGGTGACATGGAAAGGACACGTGGTATCATTTCACATTAGGTGGGCAACATATTTTGAAGGTTTGGAAGGCATGTGAGAGGCCTTTCCTGTTGAAAAGTGACCTCCTTCACATGACCTCTAGTGGTTATTGTGCATCCAACTTGGTGGCATGGGGTGATAAGTTTTGTCCAATTTACGGTTGCTTGTATCATTAGATCTACGTGGCACACATCTTCCGCTAGCGCTCCTCCACCCGTCAACCTAGTTTAGTGTAATTCGATGTACACATGCCTAGGCGTGCCCAATGGTGCTTGGAACCCATGTTTATAGTGTAATGCCTTCATAGAAATGTGTTTACTTGAAAATGGTAGCCCACACCTAGGAATGGCCATGTGGCCATGTGTGGGACTGAAATTGCAGGATGGTCACCCTTGGCCTTGAATGTCATAATTGAGTAATGATGTGACACTAAAAAACTTAATCATGGAATTTTTACTATAAATTTTTTTTAGAAGTTTCAAATGGTGATAGCTAGAGAAGAATCAGAGAACATATTGATAACTATTTCGTTCAAGTTTCATATCTTATTTCTCTATGTTTTTAAAGATATGGTCGAAGAAAGTTAGGGTTTCTGAAAACTCCTAAATTATGTTTCAAATATGTTAGTTCAACTTTTTTGTTAAGAATTTTTTCTATAAGGATTTAGACCGTGAAACTTCAAGCATGTGTAGGTGAAATCATGGTGAAAATATGGTCCAAGTTTTAGATATTGGTTCTCTATAGTTTCAGAAATATGCTCCATGTAAGTTAGGGTTTTTGTATGCACAAAAATTTAGTCTCAAATAGGCGAGTTCAATTTTTTTCTATACTTTTTTGAAAGGAAAAATGATTTTATTCTATCCAGGTTCATTTTTATATAGGAAGAGATTTCACATTATGGGGATATCAAGATAAAAAAATATTTATTTAGTTGGTAAATATTTTACAAAAATATTCAATTATAATGGACATTTAACAATTCCAAAAATTATGTCTTATAGTAAAGAATATTTCAAAGGATAAAATGTTAGACCTATTTATGTGTACTTTAAAGGAAAATATCCAAAATGAGCTATATCTATCTGAAGGTAAATATCTTGAGCATTATTTTAGTATGGAAATGGAAGTAGAAAGTAAAAATATGGCCACTAAAAAATTGGTCACTAATAACTATAGAGAAAATCATGCTCCCTTTCTTAAATTTACAAGGTTGATTCCTTAGAAAATGGAAGAAATAAGTGCAAAGGGACCATGTTCCATTTTCGATAAAATTTATAGTAAAGGGAATATATGGAGTGAGAAGAGAATTCTACATAGACTGTGAAAATGAAGAAGATCAAGAAGTGGAAACTTCACAACATCTAAAGCTAAAAGAAACTACTCCAACAATCTCTTCTCATGGATTGGATTAAATGAGTACTCCACAAACCCTGAAGATAGAAGGATACATCAAATGGAAAAGCGTGACAATATTGATTCATTTAGGTAGTATCCATAACTTCATCAGTTACAAATTGGAAAAAAATCTTAATTTCTTTACTTATTCAACACAACAATTTCAAGTGATGATTGCAGATGGAGGTACCATAAATTATTTAGGAAAGTGCAATAATAAGATTAAGATGAATATTGGGGAGTATTTATTGGTTAGGCCCATGATTGCAATCCGAATGGGTGGTATTGATCATGTATTGGGGTTGAAATGGTTAAAATCATTGGGAGTAGTGCCTGTTAATTTCCAATATCTTTTCATAAGATATTTCTTAGAAAGAGAAAATTGAGCTTAGAGGTATCCAAGGGAAACCTAGAAAAGTGATAATCTCTAATAGCATGGAGTTTTTTCTAAAATGGGACACCAAGGTGTAGTTGTACAATTGTGTTCGTTGGATGTTCAAACATCTATTTCCTCCATTCCAGTGGATCTTCAAAAAGCTATTAACAATCATGCTGAGGTATCTTGAGAAATTCCTTAGGGCCTTCCACCTATCCAATATCATGACCATGCTATTCATATACAACGTGGAAGAGTTCCACCTAACATTATGCCTCTCAAATATCTACATGCAAAGAAAGAGTGGTATTCAGTGTATGGTTCAAGAAATCTTAGAGGCATGCATCATTCAACCTAGCGAGAGTGCTTTCTCTTCACTAGTGGTGATGGTTATAATGAAAGATGGTTTGTAGTGAATGTGTCAAAACTATACACAACTCATCAAAATGGAAATAAAAGATAAGTTTTGTATTCTTGTCATTCATGAATTGTTAGATGAATTGCATGGAGCAATGCTTGTTACTATGTTGGATATTCATTTCATATATCATCAAATAAGAATGAGGGAAGAAGAAATTCCTAGAATAGCCTTTAGAACACATGAAGGTCAATATGAGATTTTTTGTTATGCCATTTGGTCTTACAAATGCACTTTCGACATTTCAAAGATTAATGAATTCTATGTTAAAACCATTCCTTAGAAAATGTGTGCTAGTATTTTTTGATGACACACTATTTTACAAGAAATATTGGGAAGGATATGTATAACATGTTGACAGGGTGTTGATGCTATTGGAAGAGAAACAAATTTAGGAAAATCCTTCCATGTGTGTCACTGGTGTTCAAGAAGTGGATCATCTCGCTCATATTGAATCACACAATGGTGTTAAGGTAGGTCTTAACAAAATCAAAGTTATGAGGGAATGGAAAATCTGAAATACCTTGATGAAACTAAGACGATTCTTAGGACTAGCATGATATTATCACAATTGTTTTCAAGAATTATGTCCAAATAGGAGTGCCTCTTATGATCCGGATTTAAACAGGAACGCAATAGATTACAGAGATAACCGTAAATACAGAGATGCGATAACCATAAATAGAGAGATGCAGCGGAAATAACACTTCATTTCATTAATGGAAAATACC
>APFE030883181.1:18561-29813 GCA_000404065.3 Pinus taeda
TTTCGAGGCTGGTCTTGCAAAGGTTTGACCAGTTTAAGCCCTAACTCCTTATATCCTGACCTCGTCGGGGACATGCAAAGAAAAAACCGAGAAAAAGCAGACCGCTCTGATACCACTGATCCGGATTTAAATAGGAACGCAATAGATTACAGAGATAACCATAAATACAGAGATGCGATAACCATAAATAAAGAGATGCAGCGGAAATAACACTTCATTTCATTAATGAAAATACCGAAATATGCTTACAACCAGAATTGGAAATAACCAGCTAGGACGATGGTAGCTTATCTCTGAGAAGAGATGTGCGGCTAAATGTCTCTGAACTGTTCCGAACTTGTGTTACAATGAGGCTCGAAGGCCTATTTATTATTGAGAAACAATGGAAAACCCTTCACATTCCAAAAACCGACCCTTAGAAGATGAAACGCCAAATTGTGGGCCCTGTTTTGGGTAAATTGGTACTCATTCCGGGGTCGGTAACTGGCATACGATCTTCCGTTTGACGGTATGATATGCTCATTAGAAAGATCTATTCGAGAACTATCATTGTTGGAACGGCAACACCGGTCCATGTTTCATGGACCCGTGTTGCCCCTGGATTCCAAAAAAACGTCGTTTAGGGCCTCAAAACGGCTCCGGAAGTTCAGGACCCGAAAAAACTGCTAAAAATAGTAAATTGTGCTACAATTACGGAAACTGAAAAACTGAAAGAGACAAATGTGGGGGTCCAAATGGGATAGGTGGGTGGCCACCAACATCCACCTGGATCATCTTAATAAATTATTGAAGAAGGAAAAATTTTCTTGGAATACAAAAGAATTTAAAGAGTTTGTGTTCACAACTCCCATGTTGGAAACACTCGACTTCACAAAATTAATTATTATACAGTGTCATCACTCACTCCATGGAATTCGTGTAGTTTGGATACAAGAATGAATACCCCCTACCTTTCAAAATAGTGTACTTAAATGAATGAAGTTGCTTAGACCCATCTATGAAATTGAAATGTAGCCCATAATACATGCGGTTAAGAAATGGCATCCATACCTAATATGAAGACATTTCAAAGTAAGAAAACAACATGATAATCTAAAGTAATTCTTATAGCAAAGACTATGCTTAACAGAGAAACAAAAATGGGTCACAAAGATGTTGGGTTATGACTGTGAAATTATCTACAAAAATGTAAAACAAAATATTGTGGAATATCCAATATCAAGGAAAGAGCAAGATAAAAATGGTTTATTGTGTGCTCTTTCCATTAAACAATATAGTCGGGTGGGTGAGGCAAGGATAGAATGGTACAAAGGTGAGGAGACATGCAAGATTATTTAACAACTATAAGAGGACTATGAAGTAGGAGAAAATTTGACTCGGAAAAATGATTTGTTATATTATCAAGATCACTCATGTAAGAATTCTCAACTCAAATATAAGGTCTTATTGGAGTTACACATTTCCCTTATAGGAGGAAATTTAGGGTTCTTGAAGACATATAATAGGATGAAGAAAGTTTTTTGAGGGAAGGTATTAAAGTAGATTTGCAAAAAATTTTGGCATAATGTGTAGTATGCCAAGAAAATAAAGGAGAGACTTTCAAGACTCCAGGGCTCCTTCATCGATTAGCCATACCAAGCCAATGCTGGGAAGAAGTTTCAATGGAAATTATTGTATGTTTACCCAAATTTGAAGGAAATAGTGTCATTATGGTAGTGGTAGATCGAATGACAACGTATGCCAACATTTTCTCTCTTTATCATCCTCTTAATGAAACTACATTGGTAGAAGAATTCATGGAAATAGTAAAAAATATAGATGGAATACCAAATATTATTATAAGTGATAGAGATTCACTTTTCACTAGAATTTTTTTGACAAAAATATTTTCTTGATTGGGTACATAATTCACTCACAAGTCATCTTACCATCCTCAATCTAATAAATGAACTGATATTATGAATAAATGTTTAGAATGATATATACATTTCTTTGCATATGATAAATAGACAAAATGTCATTTTGTTTCCCTTATAAAAATGGTGGTGTTGTCGATGAAACAACAACTCTCCAAAATGTTTGTGTGTGTCAATTTTGGAGACTTCAAGAATTTTCGTTTTAATCCCACTTTGTTGGCCGGATAAATCGTTCTTGCAGATAAGACCGATCTACCTAGTATCAAATGATATCTAGCAACAAGCAGCACAAGCAAATCTACTTTTCTCTAAAAATGTTTCAATTCATAAATGAAAACTAAGAGGTGTAATAGACCCTACCTCGGTCCAATGCTTGTTTGTGCCAGCTTTGTTCCAACAGCTTCGAGCAGTTCCCTTTTAATAACCTACATACACAAACAAACACACATCAAATAAAACCTACATAGATAATATAATAAAACATGTTCATTATGAAGATCGAGGAGCTGATAAAATAAACCATTAGAGACAGTTCATTGAGAAAAATAAACTTGATTGTAATAACTTTATGAATAAAAGAACCTTAGACAAGCCTCACTCACTTCCCAAATGAAATGAAAGGTATGTGATCTCTCCTCTCACAAGCTCAAAAAGGAAGTCTAATTTCCAACAACATTTACTGTCAAGAATCTTCAGCTTTCAACCTCTCCTACAACCAACCCAATGCCTGAATTTATAGTGCAAATGGAGGAAGTTGTAGGTCCACCATTGAAAGGATAAGTTCCTCCTTCAATGGGATAACCACCTCATATCATGGAGTTAGCTCCCTTAGTTATGGAGTGGATGAACCAAGGTGGAGCGGACTTTCCAGCATAATATTCCTTCTAGAAGCGTCCATAAGTGACCCAAGGTGAGTTTTTAAGAGTGAACTCATGCCTTTTTAACTTTTACAGGGGTTCACACCCATCACTTAACAGACATAGCGGTCAGGTTCGTAGGGGACATGACCATTGGGTGCGGTACCGTAGGCAATGCTAGGAGAAAGTGCTAAACCAGGATTTGAGATATTTTTAAGGTCTTTCTCCCATTTTCAAGGCTTGACATGAAGAGATGAGGCTTAAGACTTGCAAAGGAGGTATGTATGAGTGGTGATGGACTCACACAAATTGTAGAAAGTCATGGTGACAATTTTTTGTGTAACAGCTTTCCCCCTAAAGTGCAAACTCTGTAATAGATGAGGATAATTTTTTATCATCTAAGAAGAGTGAAGGAATTTATCATTTCAAGGACCTTCTTGTGGATATCCCAGTAGGAACCTGTAAAAAACATTCAACACAAAATATATATACATCTGGAAATATCATCATTGAGGTAGGCATTCCCATACTTAGATCAAAACTGACTAAGAACTATCTAAAATTGTTATGATACAGGAATGATTTTGTATTACATCACAAGTAGAGACATATGGACACGGTATGGGCGCAACCATCTGTTTATGAATAGTCCACTATATAATGATAACGAAATTCCTCGCACCCACGATGGTGGAAACTAGATCCAGGGTCTTCATTTCTACTTCTCGAACCAGTACAATTCTATCCATGTGAATGAATGTGTCGAAGTCGAACATGGTAGAAACCACTTGATTACCAGTCAATGATGTAAACTGTTAACAAGTGTTGGAGAAACCACCAGTAATGTCAATGGCTCTTAAAGTACTCAGTACAATCCATGAAATGTGAATGAATGAGTTGATGTCGAACATGTCACATAATCCTTTGATTGAAGTTCAATGATGCAACTTGTCGTCAAAGGCGAGAAACCTGCCATTGAGTTATGCAGATTCCAAGGTATTGATGATTTCTAGATCATCTTTCTAGATAATGAGTCGGTGTCGATAGAAAGCGGTCCGTTAAATGCAAGCCCATAACACGAAATTATAGATCAAGTCTGAAGAAATATATTTGGCAAGGAATAACTCAGGGATGGTCAATGATGGATGATAGATATTTTGTAGGTGAATGGTTTATTTGCACATACCTCTTGAACACATAACGACACTGCAGATGGTTTGGTGACAATTGACCCAAAGCTAATACCTCGAAACCAGCTGAAGACTTTCAATGTGGCTTGATTAACTGTTAGGTAAAGGATTTCCCAACCCAGATGAACAAAAGTGTCGTGTTCAAGAGTGATGGAAAGTTCTTTTTTTTAAACACAAAGTACAACAAATAGGTTCATTTTTCTCTCATTTCCCCCACCATTTCTGGCAAGTACCTCTTTATTTTTGACAAGCTTGAGGAGGATAACATTTTCTTGGTTATAAGCTCATCCTTTGGATGAGTCCAACATAGTTTAGATTCAAAACCTAAGAAAGAGTGTTTTTTTCCTGTTTGAAATTGAACAAGTCCTTTACTGTGAAATTTTAATGAGTCCAGTATAGGAGAAACTCGATGTTTTTCAATTTTAGGGAGTCAGAAGAAAAACCTAAGAAAACTCCATGGTTGTCCTTTTTCATAAATTTGTGTCTCGCAAGCCCGAAAAAGTATAAAATAATACTTGAGAGAACTGCTTGACAATTACAATTAAGGAGTACTTTTCGTAATTAGAGGCCTTGATCCAAAAAAGTAAAAAAGAGATCAAAGACACGCTGTTTTATTACTAATATCGAACTTGAAACGACAAAAGTTTGGCAACCTTTTCATGTTTACACAGTCAGAAAACAGCTATAAGTGGACCGTCTTTTTAATTCCGTTTTAACGAGTTCAAAAAGAGAAAAACTCGGCAATCTTTTCATATTTTACAACTCAGAAAAGAGCGTAAAGAGGACTCTAATTTTTTTTTGTCGAAAATGATCATTTATCCCTGAACATCTTGTTTTCTGCACAAAAACTCGAATGATTACACATACCTGTTTAAAATAAGTGAAATGCATTGAAAATTACCTTTTTAAAGTGGAAAATAAACAAATTAGAAACTTATTTATTCTAAAAACCTATAAAAAGGGCTTTCGTAAATTCCTTTTCACCATTTGACTTCAGAGTGGTAAAAAAGAGCTTTTGGATAAGAAACTTCCTGTGGAGATTACGAAAAATCCAACTGTTGGAAACAAAAACCGGGAGCTCCAGGTAATCCACAACAACTTACTCTTGCATTTCATCCATTTGAAATTTTTTTTTAGGCTTTAGAATTTGATTTTAAGAAGGAAATTTGGGCAAACAATCACAAGCGGTGGTTGCGTAGGTGCGCCATGTGGCCCCTGCGCACCCCGATTTTTCCATGCACAGGGAAAATTCAGGGTGTCACACCTGTTCTTAATGAAAAGTGTGCAACTACACACTGTCTCTAAAAGAATGGTTACGAACCCTGCAGAACACAGATTTAAAACCCTAATTTCTTCATTTTTGCCCCACAAGTTTCAAATTGAAATGTTCTAAACCACCTATTTTGCAATGTAGGTACACAAGATGCTTGTTTAGCAAGAAAGAGAGCACGAGGATGTGGACCAAGCCGCATTACTCCATTCGCCTTCATTACAGGAATTGAGAGCATGCAGACTATTTAAATTCTGGGGCATACTCGGCATCAGGGGATAGGTAGACTTTCTGCAATGGTTCGTAAACAAGTGGAGCATTCAGGACCAGTGCTTCATTATTGGTGGTAACTGGCTCAAAATTGAGCCAAAAGACATATACGTCTTGACTGGCTTGCCTAAGAGAGGCGAGAGATTATCTCTATTCGGATCTAGGCCAGGTGGCCAATGTCAAAACTGCGGACGAACAGATAGATGTTAAAACCATCTCCCGTCCTGAACTAAAAGTGATCGCATTTACTGTCACCAGACTCTGTGGGAGTGTAGCATTACATTTGGCTACCAGGTCCCAAATGCGCATGGTGGTAGACTGTTACCGAGGCACCATCTTCAACTGGTGTGAAGCTATGTTGGCCAATGTGAAGGGCCAACTGACTAGAGGAAAGAACGGGCAACTAGGGAACTTTGGTTATGGTTATTTAGTTGTGAGCTTTAGCCTAGAGAGGGTTCCAATGTTGATCCCACAACAGCTTACCCTTGAGGATGGACTTCCTCGGCAGCCTAGGATTATGCGATGGGTTGTAGTGATGGCCCGTCATCCTGAGGAGGGTTATGAGGTTGTTCGTTTTCCTCCAAAGTATTTTCGTTGGTTAGAGAATCAAATCTTTATGATTCAAGATTTTCCATATGTTGGGATGGATTATCGTGGTGATCCCGACATGGCTCTTCCACCAGGAGAGAAATGGGATGATACAGGTAAAAATCTTTTTCAACATTTTCGAGATTTTAATTATTTATTTATTTATTTTTTTTAAAACATCCCAAAACTAATAGTAAAAGGTTTTTAAATGCAGATGTGGGTCCACTGTGACCAGCTGCTCTCCAGCCTTATGATAGAATACAGCTAGCTGCCGCCACACCAGCCCCACAGGACCAATCAGCAGAGACCTTGGCCGAATTGGAGAGTCATCTAGAGCGCTTGATAGCAGATATTCTGGAGACCAGCATAGATGACATTCCTTTTAGGTTACAGCGCTATGTGATTGGGGTCCTAGGACCTTTTAGGAGGTTCCTCTGTAGGGTGGCCCGAGCAGTGGTGTCTTATCGTGACCATCACCAGTGATAGGATGATCGCCATGTAGACTCATTTTTGTACTTTTTTGTACTTTTAGTTTTGCCGATCACAAGGTGTTTTTCAACCTATGATCGAAGACGATGTATATTTGACACACTCCTCTGTTATGCTATATTAATATTATTGGTTATCTTGCAAAACATGTTACGGGATGTTTTTAAATTTACTGTTTGATTTAATGCAAACTTTTATCTAACATTCGAGAAGCAACTGTATCTGCTAATGTATTTAAATATCTTGGAATGTGTTGATATTCGATGTAATCAAATTCTCGTTCCAAGAGATGGACTCTCAAAAATAATCGCAATAACACTGGATTTCTAATGGCATAAACTCTATTAAGCTTTAATACAATGAGTTCCAAATCTAACCTAACAATCAAACTCCGAATTCCAAATGAAATCGATTCAGATAATAACTCAATCACTGCACTTTATTCTGCAATGTTGTTCGTTGTTTGACCTAGGCTTACCCCATGCATAGATACTAACTCGTTAGAGGGTGAATAGATAACCCAAGCTGTAGAAGGGATGTTCTGTGTACTATGACAAGAGCCATCAGCAAAACCGATGTATGTTTGGATAGGCGTCGACATCTGCAATATCAAGAGTAAAATCAAGATAAGCAGGAATAATGATGAAAAACACTCTCTAAAGTAAAGCATGCATACCTAATCTAAAAACACACCAAACTTAGAAATAAACTAGTCTAAAAATCTCCACACTAATCTATTAAGCATAATATCGCTTTAAATAAAGCCCATCCCTAGGTTTACCTAAAGAGACACCGTCAAAATCTTCTAATTCATAGGCCCCTTTTGCCATATTTCGCTTAACAATATACGGACCATGCCACATGGGTACAAATTTGCCAGCACCTAGCTTATCGTTTGCTTGATCTTAAAGTAAGACTACGTCTCCTTCTAAAAAATTGTGGGGTGTAACATTCTGATCATACTGAGCTTTAATTCTTTTGGCATGAGTTTCGATAGCTAATTCAACATCACGTCAATTCTGATCTAATTGAGCTAAGTATAATAAACATTTTTCCTCTTCGGAAGTGGTTGGTAATAATTGTATGACAATTTGTAATGACGGGATTTCACATTCAATGGGTAGTACTGCCTCTAAACCGTAAACCAGTTGAAAAGGAGTAAATCCTGTTGATGTTTTGACTGAGGTTTGGTATGCCCAAAGCGCTGAAAATAACATGTTATGCCAATTCGACCTATGAATCCCAATGATTCGTTGGATCATAGTGACTAGAACTTTGTTGACTGCTTCAACTAGATCATTTTCCTGTGGGTAATATGGAGTGGAACTATCGTGACGCAGACCAAGCTGATCTGTAAGTTCAGTCATCATGATGTTTCAAAAATGACTCGCATGGTCAGTGATAATCACTTGAGGAACACCAAACCTAGTAATTATGTGATTGCAAATGAAAATTGCAGCAGTTTTTCCATCTGTTGAAAATGTAGGCATCGCCTTGGCCCACTTGGTAAAATAATCTACCGCAAGGATGATATACGCATGCCCCCCGGCCAAGTGAGGGTTACATGTAATAAAAATGATACCCCATTTTATGAATGGACCGACGGTAATTATAGGGTGCAGAGGAGTAGGTGGAGCGCACATATTATGAAAAACAATTTGGCAATTGGGGCATTTCCAGACTGCAGTGGTACAATATTTGAATAAGGATGGCCAGAAATAGCCAGCGCGCAAGATATTTTGGGCTGTGGCATACCCAGACATATGACCACCAAACGCTCCAGAGCAGGAGTCATTAAGAACATTTTCAGCTTCTTCATGAGTTAGACAACGTCAGAAAACAGAATCTGCCCCACGATGATAAAGAGTATCTCCAATAATAGTGTAAGGTTAGGATTGGAAACGTATTTTCCTACGTTGAGATCGTGAAATGTTTGGTCGAAATGATTGGGTTTGGAGATAAACAATGATATCTCCATACCATGGATCAACAGTGCTGATAAGGTGTTAGTGTCAGCCTTTCCAGCCTTCCTCCAGTGATCAAATATGCTCTTACAAAGTGGTCTCAGAGTGTCAAGGTCAAATTTTGTCATTTCAGTGAGTCTTCAAGCAAAATTTGGTCACTAGGCATTAGGTCTAGGTTTTGATTTCACTGCTTTCAAAGTTGCCCAAATTTCAGTCTATGTCACTATTCATCTGAGTATATCATCATTCATAGGGTTTTCATCATCATGTCAAGTTCCATTGGGTCATTTCACACCTTGTTCATGCTTCAGTTGCACCTAGTTAAGGTCATTTCCCTCTCCTAGGGTTTTGAAGGCAATTTATCTTGGACGGTCAAATCATTAGAAAAACTTGTATCCAGATGTTCATATGCCTTCCCCTATCCTTAATATAACTTATCAAACACTTCCCATCACTGAGATCCCCCAAATTCCTCATTTTTTCACAAACCCTAGCTTCTTGCCACAACTTGGCAATTTTCTAGGCTAGGCCTGTGTTTTTCCCTTTTGGACCCCTTCCCCTCACTCGATCTCTGAGATTCCACTTTCCCCTACTTCATAACATCCCTCCCTACTTCAAAAAATTTCCCCAAGAATTTAGAAGCTCCTTATCCCCTTCATTTCGCTTCATTTCGACAAAATCCCTTGTTTCACACATCGAGATAAGTTTCACTCAAAAGATGTCTCAGAGCAATCAAAGATGAATTTTGGAAAACTGGGAGAGATTTTTGTCCAAAATATGCCAAAGACGAAACACCTCCATCATGTTTTACACAGGTATCATGGTTTTATAGAAATGTCAAAAATACCGTTGCCTCAGGAGAATTGAATTCACCTCTGAAGTGACCTTGGGAAAATCAAGATTTCGCCTAGCATGGTTGGCCAAATGACTTTCTTGATGAGTCAAATTATAACTAGACACAAAGAGATTTCCAATGAGCTATCATGAGCTCAATTTGAAGTTGCGGAAGGCATTCAAAAGTTGACTGCAATAGCACTCTGCCTTGAGGCAGCCTCATTTGACACATTTTGACGAGTCTTGGGAGATTTGATTTTTGACAAGGCAAATGAACTTCAAATTGAAAAATTCCAGCTCATTTGGAAGGTAGACTCAAATACCTTTACAACGCGCTATCCTATGCTCAATTGTGACACAGGGAAGGCCTCCAAAAGCCTCCTACAAAATGCACTATGTAGCTGGGTGTGCGCTATGCATCAGGGTGGGCGCGCTACGCACCAGGGGTGTGCTACACATCAGCACACTTTTCTCAGTGTAAATTTACTTGTGAGCTACACACCAGGGGTATGCTACATGTTGGGCAAGGCACACTATGTGTTGGGAATTCTTCCCAGAAATTTGCCAGCAAGTTTTCATGTCCTTTTCTAACTCAAGAAAACTACAGCTAGACTTCATGTACTTCATTGGGTGCAAAGTCAAACAGCAGTTCATTGGGTGCAAAGTCAACATTACATTTCAGTCACTTTGCCTCCAAAACCATGTTAGAAACCGAATCAGCTTATGAGAAGAGTTATGACAGTGATTCGACACCAGAAATAGAGGTGCCAAGGAGGTATCACAAGGGTGGCAAAGGTGGTCGGCATGTCAGGGAGGAGCCCACTTCTTTGGCTCAATTGCAAGCTTGTCCACTTGCAATGGACTATTTTCGGTATTAATCATGTTTTGAATACTATGAGCGGATTTCACAAATTCATCGTCATCATGAATTAGCTCGCTTGTTTGTTCTACATTTACAGGATGGTCATGTAAACCTTGCTGGAGTGAACTTCACCTTGTCATCCGAGACTATTGCTCAGGCCATTGGGATACCAAATGTAGGGGAGGAACGGATGAAAAGGGCCGATAGATATCATGCGTTATTGAAACACATGGTTATGCATTACAAGGTCTGGAACCTGGTTTGCAAGGCGTGAATTAGGAGTTTTAACGCAAAATTGAGGAAAAGGGTCAAGAAGCAAAAACGACAAAAGGACCTTGATCGTCTTTGGATTTTGGCCGAAGCCTCTTTGATTGAGCATAGTACTTGATTGGGGACCCCCAGCCCAAATTTCAAAAAATTTGGAGAATTTTTTGTCAATTTTGAAATTTTTGTATTAAAAATAGGTTTTTTCCCTCAACGCGTAGCGCGCTGCGCATTACCCTGAAGATGGGGAGGTCCATTTCACAAAAACTCTGCATTTTTGGATTTTTCATGATAAATTAAACTTGCTCAGCCATTGCCAAGACATTTCATTAAGGTTTGGGCCCCCCAAAAGGTCAAAAACCAAGCAAAAAATGACCTTCTGCCACTTTTTGGACACACAGGAAGCAGTCTTGGGATATTGCATTTTGGAGGGGCAAATGGGCACCAAAATGAGAAATTCCACTTGGGCTAGAGAGTGGACATCCAGGCATTTCCGACAAGCCCACTTGAGCCTGATTTGGATGCCAGGAAGTGCCAAAAAAGTGGTCCCAAAGGCGCGCTACACGTAGAGAAATGGCGCGCTACACGTTGGGAAAATTTGCCAGTTTTGCACCTTCAGCTCAGGAAAACGCAGCATTGACTAGTTTTGACTTTTTCATGGGATTTTTCATCCTCTTTGATGTAATTGATGTAATTTCATGTTGACATGACACTTTTTTACCTATTCTAGAAGATTCATTCATAAAAT
>APFE030883202.1:0-10510 GCA_000404065.3 Pinus taeda
ATATTATTGAACCAATCTACAATGATCTTCGAATCTCCATATATGTGAATGACCATGCAATTATGATTCAATGAGAAATGCATGAGATGGCGAAGTGAGATGAGTTCAGAAAATTTGTTTGAGCCAATCCCCAAGCCCATTCGAACTTTATAGTAGTGTTGTTCACTGATATAGAGGATGAAGCCCCCGCCACATCCCTGCTATTGTGCTGCACCATCAAAAAGACCAAGGGAAATTTTTTTCGATGTGCGGGCGGTCATGTGGCCTACGGATATGCGGTTGGGGTGGCTCAGGCATATCATTGAAAGCCGATATGATGAGAGCAGATGTGTGTGACCAGCTAGCTGGTTTGCTGTCGAAAATATTCTAGTTTCGTGCCAGCCATAGGTACCAGCTGATGATAATTGGGAGGCTCTATAATGTAGATCCTCTGTGCCTGTGATACTAGCTCTCCCATGCTCGGGTAATGTCATCACCATCCCATGTGCTCGAAAATCTGATACCTGTTGATATGTTTTGCCATAATTCTATCATGGCTATACACTTCAAAAAGAGGTGTAGTCGACTCAGTAGCATTTTTACATAATGTACACCAGGTAGGTCCATAGATGGCTCGGTGCATGAGATACTCCCCTATGGAGACTTTGTCTTTTAATATACACAAGAAAAATAATTTTGTCTCGGGTGGCACTATGAGCTTCTAGATAGCCTTCCACCAGAAAGTAATCAAATCCGGCACTTTGTGTGAAATCAGCACTTGATAGCCCAACTTTGGGGTATACATACCAGTGTCAGAGCAGTGCCAAATGAGCTCATCCGATCCTTCTTTGATCCTAGTGTGTGATTCAAGAAGGGATGTGGTGTAATCGTTCCATTCTTGATGCCAACATTGTGGTAGGTTTAGTTGATGAGCAGATTTCCATCGTTGTACAAGTATGGTGGAATTTAGAGGATCTGCAATGTTTGCTAGGATAGTAATCTCATGGGAGTGAAGATGCTGTATGAGCTCCTTGGAGAGTAGATGCCTATCCCTACTACTTATCCATGGATCAAGTCCAATATGAGCCAAATGTCCATCGTTTATTCTCCACACCAGATTTTCCCTAATGAGAGGTAGAGAATGAAGTAAGGCCTTCCATACCGATGAGATGCCAGTTTTTGGCCAGTTAGGTAGCCAAATTTTGGCCAGTTAGGTAGCCGAATCCATTCCATAATATTCGTAGGCCAAATATATTTGTGATATGAGATGTAGGTCCAAAGATTTTGTCCCGTGAGCAAAGTCCACCCCATATTTGCTGCGAGAGCCTGTGCAAATAAGGGCAGATCTTTTAAACCCCAGCCCCCCCATTTCTTGTGCAATGCTATCCTGCTCTAGCCCACCCATGCAAAGATCCTCTTTTCCTAATTTCCATTCCATAAGTATCTATTGCATATTTGTTGTAGTCTGGTCAATATGCTTCGCGGGATCCAAGCGAGAGCCATCCAGTAGACGGGCATGGCCTGAAGGACAGATTTTATCAATACAAGTCTACCAGCTCTAGATAGATGTCGGTGGCTCCAATTGTTTAGTCTCTTCTCCAATTTTGATACAAGTCATGTCCAATCGGCAATCTTCTAGCTGATAGGCTTGATCCAGAATCCCAGGTATTTTAGACCTCGATCTAGAGGATTAATGCGATAAGGAAATAGGTGGTGAGCAAATTGGGATTCATGAATAGAGGTACGAGTGAAAGTGATGGTGGATTTTGAGTTATTTGCTAATATTCTAGTAGCTTATGAGAAGAGGGTGAGGATCTTAGAAAAAGTATGGGAGTCCCTGATACTGCCATCAAGAAAGATAATGACATCATCCACAAATAGAAGATGGGTGAGAAAGGAGTCATCTGATATTTTGAGGCCGCAAAGATCGTCGTCTCTCTTGGCAGATGCAATCAACCGACTGAGTCCATCCATGACGATCAAGAAAAGTAGGGGTGATAGTGGAAAGCCCTGTCTGAGTCCCCTTTTTGAATGGAAAAGATGAGATGCAAATTCGTTTATGAGAACACTGAAAGTGGCGGTGGTGATGCAAACCATGATCCAAGTAATCAAATTATGAGGAAAACCCAGATGAATGAGGAGCATCTTAATGAAAAGCCAGTTGACACGATCAAAAGCCTTTGCCAAGTCAATTTTAAGGGTGATGGCCTTAAGGTGTCTGGTCCAAATTGAATGAATGACTTCCTGGGTAGAGCCAATAGCTCCATGAATCTGGTGATGTTCAAGAAATGCAAATTGTTGAGGAGCAATATGGCGATATAGGATAGGGCAGAGATGATTTGCTATGATCTTGGAGATGATCTTATAGAGACAATTGCAGAGGGAAATGGGTCTGTAATCATTGAAGGATGATGGGGAGTCCGATTTAGGTATAAGAGCAATAAAAGTTGAGTTGATGGCATTATACAAGGTCCCAGATATGCGGCATTCCTCCACAACCCTAAGCAAGTCCTGACTGAGCAGATCATAGAAAGCAATGTAGAATAGCTGGTTGAAACCGAGGAGAGCTTGTTGAACTAATCCCACCAGGCTGGTCGAAATAATAAGCATAAGTAGCTGGTTGCTAGTAACGGCGTAGTTATTATATATGAGCATGTGGAGTTGCGGCTTCATAAAATAGAGATTCAGATGCTGATCAATGGTCCAACCATATGGACCCAGGATTTTATCCTTTTTGAACCATTTCAATGTTCCCTCTAGCTCCCCAGGTGTCACAAGGTCAAATAATGCCTCAGCTTCTTCCCTATTTACAAATCCGGGGAAGTATCCAGCAATTTGTATGATATCTGCAATAGTCAAGCCAGGGGGGTATTTATAGAGGTTCCTGAAGTGAGAGGATTCCAGGTGAGAGAGATTTCTAAAAGTATCAGCCTCTCCTCCCTCTGGAATCGACATGCTCCAGATAGTGTTTCTGACTTTTCTACCTTTTGCAAAATGGTGAAAAAACCTAGTGTTGTCATCCCCTGCTTTTAACCAAATGGCTCTGCTTCAAAGGTGAAGTGGTTCCTCTCTGTCTTTTAGTATTTGAGACTTCTGACTTTCAAGCTCCACCAGGTGTAATTTTTGTTCATTTGTAGCAAACCCCAAACCTCGCTCATCTAGGAGGGAGTAAAGTTCTGATTCAATGTGCAAAAGGGTCGAATTATCCCTCTGATATTTATCTCCGGCCCATTTGATGGATATGTGCTTGAGCTGGGATAGATTGGTTTAGAAACCTTTTGCAAGCGAGTTTGATCTATCAATCAGATTTTCAACCCAATAATCCAATGCCATCCGAATGTAAGATGGGTCCTGAAGCCATACATGATTGAACTTGTAAGGAGCTTTGGGCTTTTGAGTAGGTCCCGTGATCTCCAGGTATATAGGGAAGTGATCCGATATGCCCCCAGCACCCACCCATTGTTTATAGTGGTGCAACTGTTGAATTAGGGTCTCTTTCATGATAAATCTATCCAGTCTGCGGGCTAGGGAAGCCTCACCCACCCTTCTGTTCCACCAAGTGGGGAGGGTTTGTTCATAGGGACATCGATCAAATTGTGTCTAGCCAGGAGATCAATCATGTAGCCCGTGATCGAGTCCACATGTGCCATAGATCCCCAAGATTCACCATACCCTAGGGAGAAATTTAAATCTCCTCCATTAATGATGTGCTCAATAGAGAAAATAGAGAGACCAAGCAAATATTTCCAAAAATGCTCCCTTTGTTGACACAGACCATATATGTTGATGACTCGAAGGCTATACCAGAGATCTGCCAAAAAGAGATCTATTCCCTTGAAACCCTGACCTCCCCAGGAGGCTTGTAATCTAATGGATTTGGGGTTGTATCCAATCTCTAGGGCACCTGATTGCCCAGTAGAATCAAAAGCCGCGAAAAATCCACCCCAGACATATGGAGGATAATGTATCAAAAATAAGATTGGTCGGGCCTAGGGTTTCTTGCAATAGTATGATATCGACAGGAACAATCTCAAAAAGTCTATGCAGGGCTAGTTTCTTGGAGGCACTAGCCATGCCCCTACAGTTAAAAGAGAGGTATTTCATGGGGGAATGCTAGTAGGGGTGTTCGTTGCTCTAAGAACCCCATCAAGAGTAGATTGATGGCTAGAGGCAACTTCAGCTCCAATGCGTCGGATAGCTTTAGATAGATCTAATTTTCTTCCCCGAACTGACATGGGGGTAGTACCGGGGATGGCAAGACCCAAACCGGCAAAGTTTAATGGGGATTCCCTGGTAATAGTGCAGGGGCGTAAGTTATAGTGATGAGCCTGTGACCCCCAAGATGAAGATGGTCAAATGGAAGGTGTGGATAGAGAGTGCAAAGAGGGGGCAGAAGGTGCAATGGCAGGCGAAGATGATATAGTGCAATATGCAACAGAGATGGAGGGCACATGCATGGATGAGCAAAGAGAAAAACAACTAGAGGGGGGAGAAAGAGAAGTACCCGAACCAATGGTGTTACTTGCAGCTGCCTGAGATCTGGTGACTGGCGGTGAACAAGTGCTGCGGGCGGTGACCGCTGCCTGTTGGGACATGTGAGCCGAGGGAGATGGACCCAGTGCAAGAGGTCATTGAGGAGCCAGAGATATAGTCCTGGAGGGTATCGTAGATGCAGTGGGGGTGTCCTCTGATTTCTTGTTGAGGGGGCAGTCCCTGAAAAGGTGCCCCACCTTGTGACATCGCCAACATTGGTATGGAACCCCTTCATAATCTAGATTTGTACCTTGGTGTAGTTCCCCCCAATGCAGTGTGATCTTCTCCTCCAGACCCTCGCGAGTATCCAAATGCACAAGAATACGAGCTAGGGTTCTGTTCCTTGATTCCACGAAGGTACGATCATGACCAAGGTATGTCCCTAGGGCATTCCCTATACTAATGAAAACCTCCTCACACCAGTACTGGAGAGGGAGTCCTGGCAAACGAACCCATAATGGCCCGACCCCAATTTGTTCTCGCTCGGGATCAAACAGGGGATTCCATCTCTTAAGAAGAACAGGAGCCATCTCAATGTGCCAATATCTGTGAGCACCAGATCGGTGTAGTTCTCTTTCGCAAAATGAAGCGTGAACCAGCCTCTGGGAAGTACTTGAACCTCTGGTAATTCTTTGAGAACGCCGCCCTATATTTCCTTGACCCATAGAGTAAGCCTATATGCCGAATATGCCCTACCCCGAACGTGACCCACCAGAATAGTGTTGGCCATAATTGCTGCTTCCCCTATTGCCAAGGTCTCTCCAAAACGGATTGTGATGTCCCTTGAGGTCGCTTTCATACACCTAGATTTTCTTTTCCGTGAATGGGGAGCAAATGGATGGTTCGCTAATGGATCCGGGGAGTCGTCCCGGGTGGTGGATCTACCAGAGAAAACCTTGACTGTCAGAGTCTCGAAACACCTAGATGGCGTATGGAGGGTACTAGATGGTGGAGGGTTTACCATTGGAGATGGTCCTACAGTCATCGCGGCAAAGGCGGAGGAAATGGGCGGATTTGGGTCGAACGGGAGCGACGGAGGCACTATAGTATTCAGTATGTGAAGGGTCCCAAGGGACAGAGGAGGAGCTTCCAGGCCAGAGGTAAATGGGACGGCAGTCCCTACTAAAGGTAAACCCGATGGATGCCCCGACAAGGTGACAACAGTCGATGAGCTAGGCAGATAGAAGTCCGACGGGAAACCAGGGCCAGAGAAATTAGGGTACCCAAAAATAACGCCACCAGGGTGAGGGTCGTCAGTATAATCTACCACCTCCATGTCTAGTGATACTCCCAATAATCCTGTAGATGAAGACATCCTGATAATGACAAAAGGGCCGGGAACGGGAAAACAAGAAATGTTGTTGTCGAATATGGGTACTCCTGTAGTAATGGTAACAGGCTGCAGTAAACTAGGGTGAAAACAAAAGTTTAGCCGAAATCCTTACGGAGACCTGTGACACCTTCCCGTTCCTACTCAGCGTGTTACTTGCAGGGTGGCTTGATCTCTATGTATTTTTTAACAAACCATAAATATTATTTTTAAAGTACCACCATTCATGATTTTCCATGTGCATATACCATTTTATATATTACCATCATTACAATCCGTGAATAAATAAATCTATCCATTCTCAAACCCACACATGGTTTTATGAAACCATATATCACCCACTCAAAACCATGTGTGACAAGTCACCTTTTATCATTCAACATTTATTCTAATCAAATAATTTTCTCATTCCTTAATCACTTATCCAATATCTTGACGAAAAGCACCCTGCTTTAAAACATCAATTTACCTTACCATTTACTTTCACCTTTACCTTTACTATTCACTTTCACCTTTAATACAACACCTCTAACTTTACTATTTACTTTCACCACTCATTCCTGGTTAAATAAAAGTTTTACGTGAGTTATTTTTAAGAGTGGAAAGAAATAATACGAAAAGATGTGTTATAAAGTTACATCTTTGAAAACTCAAAGACAATTTCCTTCGCACGTAGTCTCCTTGAAGATGATCACATTCTCCCATGATCGTTGGCCATAAAAACAATGGTTGCATTCAAATGAAAAATGTATCCATCCATTCAGAACAAAAGTATAAGCTTACCATGAGTTGTTGATGTTTCTCTTTTGGTTCTTGATTTCATGGATTTTATTAAGCTCTAATCAATTTTTTTGTTGTTCAATATTGGTCAAACATTCATCAATATTTCCTCCATCCTTTCCATATGAATCACCAAGTCTGAGTTGTAACAATGTTGTAATTTTTAACATTTTTCGCAGGTATTGTCTCAGTTATTTATTTAACACACATCACCCTACGTTACATGGATCATGACTTTCTTCCTTCATGCAACAGTAGTTTACACAAAGGGTGCACAATGTATCAGTCAACTTCCATTTGAGACAACAACATAGTGCTCAAGAGGCAACAACCAAACCATAATCAGGGGAATGTGTTCTAGGCTAAAAAATTTCATGGGCAGAACAAATTCAACATACTAGATCAATTTTCACATCTTATCATCGAAAAGGAACACTGAATGACATAATGTCATGTACATGAATGAATGCCTTCCAGAACTGGAAGGCAAATAAAATTCTCATTCAAAACCACCTAGAATATATTTTGGATATGAATTTGTTTCCGGTTAAAGCATATATTACCTCCAATAACTTTAATTCTTTGAAGGTTTTGATATTTCATCAAACCTTACCTTTTTTGTACCATAAAAGCTTCCCTCTATCGTCCACACGCATGCTTTACTCTCACATCTTAGCTTCAGGAAGGCTCTATTAGCATTTGTTCTCTCACAAGCTTTTGTGATTATATATATTATAAAATGTGGCAATGAAAGGAAAAAACAATGTTGTAGACTTCATTCAATGGTTTCACCATATACTATGGACAAAACTAACCAAGTTTATCCACCTTCCATCCACCAACATGATTTCCACCGCATTTTTGTTGGAAATGTAAGACAACATGAATTTTTCCTTCCTTTTTCTACTAATGTTTTTGCCGCATGTTCAAAGAATATAGAACGAGGTCATTTCCACCTCTATGACACACAATGCGAGCAACTTGATCATATACATGGGTTTTTCTTGCTTTGATACCAAAAATGATGCACAAGCCATAAGGCCTACAACTTAACTAGTTAACACACACATAATAAAGCTGAAAATCCACACAATAAGAATGCATATAAATATCATAAATAATTAATTAATAAATAAAATATTTACAGAAGAAATTTTGGTTTCTCATTCCTCTCTTTAACTCACTTACACATGTACATGCATCATGGGCTCGCCTAGATTTATACAAGTATATATGAACCCAAAGTAGGCACTAGATCCTGAACAAACTCCCATAATATCTCTCATGATCCATAAAACTCTCACTTGATACCTTATCTCTATATAATATCTAATTAACCCACAATTCTCTCAATTCTTCTAAAATACTCTTGAACCTTCTCATATTTAAAATATTTATCATTCTCTCCTAAAACTACAACAAAATACAATAAATAATTAAATATTATCTCAAGAAACTAACTCCTATAGTAAACATTCAACCTATTGCTGCTTTTTCTAGAATTTGTAGAAAAAGTGCTTCAGGAGATATGAAAGCTTCCTAGAGACAACCTATGTTTGAAGGGGGAGACCAATGCCTAGAACATATTAAAGATTTCTTGACATATTTATGTTAAAGACTTGCAACAATTTGGTTTGTCACAAATAATGCAAATGGGTTCGATTCAAAACCATTCATAAAGGTACAATATATGAAGTAGCTTGTACAGAGGAGTACTGGGGAAAAAATCTTCAACTTAAGGTGGCCAAATCAGATTAGGAATCTGCAGCTATATAATTTTTGAAACATAGGTAATGGGAGAAGATAGTAGAAGAGGAGTCCACCATATAAATCTTAAGGTCTAATAATTCTATATATCAAGGCTCAGAGAGAAGTGAGTGAGAGAGAGTGGTGTGAAATGCTAAGATGCATGCAACACTTTCTAAATACTCAATTTCCACCATGAAACAGGAATTATCCATTAATTTTTTGATTTAAATGAATCTACATATTAAGGGAAATAGATTTAGATGCTACTTGACATGAAATTTGTGAATAAATTTTAACACATATGACAATACAAAGAGAGAACAACATACTACAAATATTATAAGTTGGAATCACCTTGAACATTCTACTATTGCATTGAAGAAAACCAACATACAACAAGCTTCAGACATGCCTTTAGGAAAAAAAGAAAAGGTCCCATATGAGAGAAGTATTTCCCAAAAATTTTGAACCTTTCTTGAGTGTTTCTTCCCTCCTTTTATAAGGAGAGGGAGATCTTGAAAATTGGCTACAAAAAATCTCAAGCCTCAACATCAAGTTGTCTACTTGATTAGCTGTCTTAGAATGCAGGCTATATCGCCTCAAATTATTGAAACAAAAGGATGATTTTATTTAAAATAAATTAGAATAACAGACTAACAAAACAATTGAATAAAAAATCACATGAAAAATGACTGATGTTTGTAAAAATATCTCCATGCCACTTCCTTTGCTGGCCTCTGGTCCAGCCACGTTTCTGTCACCTTACACCTCATACTCTTTTGGTTGGTTCCCTATCACTTTTGGTCTCAACAACTTTAATTCTTCCCTTTAAAGAAGCAAAGAGAGATCACCCATGATGCCCATTTCTGAGCGAAGCCTCCAACTCATTTGCCACCTTTCCTTTCTTTAACAAATAATTGGAACCAATCATTCCCCGTGAAACAATCATACAAGTGTATCAAAGATCAGATATCAGAGGTTTTAAGCTGAACAAACTCTATAAAATTGTGATCTCTAATCTCCTTTGGCCCCCTCTTCCTTAGTCCCTTGCGCTATATTTCTTTGGTATTCTAATTTTTGTTACCAGAGGGTGAAATTGTAGGCCCATATATCAGAGCTTAACAAAATCAGAACTTTTATGTGGTATATCACTTGATAATACATGGTGTTGAAACCTTTCAATATGCCTAGCCCCTGGAGCTTAGGTGGAAACTGCATGATTGGGGCTTGGGGACTCAAGGCAAAAGCGTTTTGGGGCTTAAATTGTTAGAAGGAACAAGGGTCAGTTCTTTGAAGCATTACTACAATATAACAATCCTAACATACAAACCATAAGACCATAACACATATATTCTTAAGCCCTGCTGAAAATATTAACTCAAAAATCGGTGACTTCATAACAATGTATTTGATACACCCTCCCAAAACTTACTACATGTGACGTGTGATGTGTATCAATTCACGTGAAGAGGGAATGAGGGAGGACATGCGGCAAGGATCAAACCCATAAAATCCTTTAATAACCTCGCTCTGCTTTATAAAAGCTTTGTTTAACTTTTCTGCCCAAACATTGGTGTTGATACATAAAGCACATATATTCTTGTGACCCACCTTATAAAACATGTCCACCGTACTGTGGGCCCACGATATCAGGAGTTTTGCCAATATGCATATCAGAATAAATCTTGATACGCTCCTCTGTAAAAAGTTGATATCACATTGTTTGTTGTAGGTTTTAACCCTGTACAAAAATTCCCTGCATAGAATTCTGAAACACAGAAAATAAAAAATGCGAGAGCATAACACATAAAACACATATACACAAAGATTTTCTCTTGGATCCCAAAATCGGGACTACCAGCTTGATTTTTCATTATATTCCTTTCAATGTTACAATACATATTTATGCATGCCGAAGCATCCAATACCAGGGACCGAAAACCATAGGTAGGCTTGCCCAACCTAATATAGGGTCCAAAAAAAATTTTCTTGGGGCGCTTCCCCAAACCTCGTAGAGGGGGGCTACCTACCCTGCTCAAAACCCCCAGATAGGGGGGCTTGCTGCCCCCCAAATGACCCCCCGCTGCCAAATTGACATAACAAAGGAGGGGCTCTACCCCCCTCTAACTCTCTAGTTCA
>APFE030883206.1:0-11870 GCA_000404065.3 Pinus taeda
CCCTAGTTCCCTGCTAGCCCCAAAGTGGTGCCACCATGCTAGCACTGTGCTACTCTGATTATGTCACCCCATCGTGCGCAATCAATATCCTCCTCTCTTGGAACTCGATGGTGGAGCAATGAAATAGGCGAGACACATCTTGTCTGGGCATCTCCATGGCACCAAGGCCTACCCATGCAAATCTAACTTTGAACCTGTGCAACAACAAAGAATGTCTGCCTCCCCATATGATGAAACCCTCTGTGAACCCCCATGTGCCATCCCATGAGCGAACTATATCACCTTCTGCCATGACTCCGCTCATCACAAGTGATCTATCAATCAACTGAATCCCTGCATCCCATAGCCAGACTTGTTCTGGCATAGTCTTATCAACGAATGGAATCCCTCTAGCCCTCATCTCTAGTCCTTGCATGTGATCACTATATAGGCTCCATCTATCGCGGGCTAATCTAATGCATGCTAAACTACCTTGTGCCTGCCACTATGTAGTACCGATGATCGTTGGGAGCCAAATGTGCCAATGAGCTACCCCCTGAATGCAACCAAATGATGGGTATCCGATACTCATAATCGACTCTGGGTATGTGGACCCCTCCTGTCCCTGCTAACCATCTCCCCTGGGTCTGCCATCTGCCCTCTTGATAATGTGCCAATAAAATGTCTAGAGGTTGAACACATATTGGAAAGTTGCCTCAATCGTACACAGTATCCTCTGCTCATGCATGATCCTGACATGCCCTATGGAAAGAGTGACACGTCTCCCTCGTGACTTGCTCCCTAGGCGTAGGTTCACTGATGAAAGATATGCCACCCATGCAGATGATCAGCGCATCCCCTAACCTGTGGTTGTCAACTCGTGCCCGACCCAATGCCACCACTGAGAAGTCTCTTCCCTAGTGCGTTGAGTGTCATCCCAATATCTCGGGTGAGCTCCCTGTCCCTAGTTGCTCGTGCCCAAAGTGTCAAAGGAGAACAGCTAAGCCGTTTGTCCCTGTAAGTGATGTATAAGAGGGACAAGCATGTGAATCCCCATGGATACCATCGAGTATCGCTCATCTGTGTCCCTGTCAATCCTGGGTGAAGTACACCCAAAGGTATGCTTGGTGTCTCCGTCCATAAGTCTCCTTGGAGGCAACCCTCCAAGACCTCGTTGTGGAACACCATATGCCCTTGCATCCCATTGAGTATCCCTGTAGTCCTTGACCTAGCACTGTACCCTGCACCCTATCCCTATACACCACTAGATACCCCGTGCTACTGTGGTACCATCCTGTACAGTTCCATATCCTGCCTGTGTCACTGTATCTGGCTCTTCCACGTGTACTCGCTATGAGGTGAGTCGCTCAATGAAAACCAACATGCTACATCAAACAACCACGCATCTCCATGCTCCTCTGCAGGCCACTGTTCATCACTGCATACCTCTATACAACACTGGATGCTAGGTTCTAAAATTGGGTCTGTATGCACCAGGTCGCATCCCTCTACATAAGATTGGACTCTGCGGCATATCCTTGTGCACCCCTGGGTACCACTACCTACTGTCGTACCACCCTGTATCATATGCCATCCTGCATGTGCCAATGCATCCACCAATCTGCTAGTAATCCCTCCATGATGTGGGCTACATCTCCCCATCTGCCCTGAAAGACTTGAGCAATCTGACTCCTCACATGGCAATGGGAATGACAATATTGTGCCTATCCTCATTAGCTCCAATGTCCCATATACAAATGAGAGAGCACCATCTCCATGTAATGCCCTGTGCGGTGGTCTACCGATGCCACCTCCTCCTATCAGCTCCTGCCATAGTAGGCTAATCACCCTATGACTCCATGCCCAATTAATATGCCAAGATAACTCATGAAATTGGTTTGCTCCCCTGTCAAACCATCTTGTCACTAGTGTTGTCTTGGGCTCTGATGGAGATCTGACAATGTGTGCACACCAAACGTCAGATCCATCACGCAGTTACTACCGTCACCTAACGACTCTGATGTGATGGGAAATGCCATCTAGATCCCAACAATAGTCTGGCCCTAGAGTACCTATGGTTATCCATGGCCTCTGCTGAAATGTGGCCATGGATGTATCCAACCACCTAGCCTACTCCATCAAGTACCAACACAGTACCTCTCGCCACCCAATCCCAAAGGAAGGATCGAATGTACAATCCCTTGTGGAAGAAACAAGCCCTCCAAGTTGATGCAGTGTCATACTCAGCTCATGTCGCTCAATCCTGCTAACCTGACCATCCCCTAGGGTATGTCTAAACAACACTGCCTCCCTCAATCCAATGCATAAGGGTGGGTTAATAACATTGTAGATCTCGTCAATGTGCCTCTGAAAAGAACTGTGCCGAAATCCCAATGTTTGGTCTTTATGCTACCCCTCATCAATGGCTAGCCCCTCACATCCTCCTCCATCATGGACTCAACATGAGCCTCCAGTTGCTCCTAAATAAGCAATCCAACAAGAAAGACATGCTCGCCAATCAGCTACAGGTGACTGTCGTCTAGTAACTATGGCATAGATCTAGATGCCTCTGTACCTATCGGCTCCTCATCAACGGTGGAGATGTCTCTCGACACCTCATCAATCTGTGGTGCGCTACTATCACCTAAGTACTCAGTCACAACCCCAAATACCTCATCAATGGATACCTCAACAACGGAAGGCACCTCCTCAATGGTGGACACCTTTGTGTCTCTTGGCACCTCGTTAATGGAAGGCCCTGTGGGTGTGTGCTCTACTATCTCCCCCAAGGTATCAACCAGAGCTATCAAAGGAACCTCCAACAAGGGTGGCTCCTGCGTCACACCGGACACATTGACATGTTCCTCACGCTCTAATGTGCCCAAAAAAAACCTCCTTAGGCTCCTGATATCTAAAGCCAGGTATCCACTAGTAAAAGCGCCCCCTAGTCTCACCCTCTAACTATCCCTGTCCTGTCTGCTCCTTTTGAAGAGATCTGATGCCCTGATTCTATTGACTTTCCCCACACAATGTAGATGGTTGCACCCCCACAGCCTGCACACCACTAATGTCTCTACTATAAGGATGAGAATGGATTTGGTCTAACACCTTCCTCAACTGGGTCAATCTCTCATCATTCCAATGGATTCCACCCCAGAATTCCTACATACTAAATCTTCTTTGACCCATAAGTTGTCTATGGTTTAACTCGTCACTGTGCATGCATGCTCAAATCTTCCATGATCTAGATGACTACCCCACAGCTGGCCAAGATCATGACTCTGATACCACTGTAATGTTCCAAACTAAAATAAACAGTGATATGCAAAGCAAAAACGATTTACAGCACATAAATTTTAAACAACCAGCAAATGCTCATAAAACTCCAAATGATAATACAATGATAATACCCAACCCAGGTGATAATACAATGATCTCAAATGTTGGAAATCACTGCTCCTCTAATGCTCTGCACTACCCAGAAAACTACGGTACTGGCTAAAAAGGGACTGCAAGAAACTCCACCTCAGTTGCTCATAAAATGATGCAAACTTAACCTCAAGCTCCTTGACCAAAACCCACAAAAACCCAGAAAGGGTTTGGCCTATCTCCAAGCCAAAGTCAAACCCACAAAATGGTGTGAATTCCCCAACTAACTAGCAATTCACCCTACAATACGAATTAGGATTTCAGGCCCGAATAGCATCCAAAAAATTCTGAATCTTCAACCATGGACTCCCCTCAAAAAACCCATAAAAACCCACGAAGGAATTTGGTTGGTTTAGACTTTTGAAATTCAACCCCCTTGGAGCCCAATGTCAGTTGCGCCTACAAAACTCGGCGTGCTGGAATCTGCCTGGAAATGGACCCAAAGTGCTAGGCTAACCTCTGCTATAAATACCCTGACTTCCCAAATGGGCTTCTAGCCTATGGCACCTGCTCCTTAGCTCCACGAAATTGCTGGAATGGCCCTCTGCATTATCCCCAAGCCCAATAATTCGAACTGCTGGGATGATGGTTCTGCTAGCTCCAAAACTCACAAGAAAGACTGGCCCTTTGTTTCTCTCCCAATCCTCTAACTCTCCCGGCAAATCCTTGATCACTAATAGCTCCAAACTCCCCCTGCATATTCTCCAGCTAGCCAGAAATATGCACTCCCTATTGTGGTTGAATGGTAGTGTTGTAACACACTCTCGGAACTCTTGAAATACTTATGGAACTGCCTCTCTAGGGCAGGCATGGATGATCCCCCGAAGTAGAGGTTGAATATCCTTCTTGAGAGATTCGTGGCTAAACAGCGAATTGACTCAGCTAAACAGCAGAGTGAACAATCAAGTAATTTTGATTGCAAGGTGTAAGAATGAATCCAAATGAGACTTCTCTCCTTTTATCTTTGTGGGCCTTCCTTGCCTCATGTGGGCCCCTCCATCTAGCACTTTGAATTCCCTCCAAACCATTTGAATGGCATAGTTCGAATTCCCACTGGGTGGCCCCCACCTTCCACTAGCAACCAAATTAAGTCGAATTTCCTCCTAAGTCCCTAAGTCGAAAATGTTGGGTTCTTTCCCTTAGCCAAAATTGTGCAAAAATGTGTGGAAACACCCTGTTACAAATTTGTTTCAGAAGGGACATGACATTAACCTTGGATGTTTAATTGAATATTCCCCTTTGATTTGTTTAATTATGAGTTTAAAATCCCCATGAACTGAAATTCTCTTAGCACCTAATTTTTTCAAAAGCTGCAATCCTAGGATTAAAGCTTCATACTCAACTATATTATTGCAACAATGGAAGTTCAGTTTATATGAATGTCCTTCGGCTTTTCCAGTTTTACCATGTCTATTTTGTTTTCTTCTATCTCACACAAATCAATTTCTAGATTAGGGAGTTTTCCTTCTATACCTCTATCATTGTACAAGATAAAAGAGTCTAGGTCTGAATGAACTAAATACAAGGGATGGTTGTTTGGTCTATCCTGACTGCTAACCATGTATTTCATTAGGGTTTCTTTGTAAAGTCTCCTAGGCTGACCAGAAATAGGTATGGTAGCATAACTCATATCCATTTGCAGTGTGCCTTGCAACTTCGCCCCCAATGATCTAGAAAGAAGAATTCCATATTTTGGGTGTATGTCTGCCATTACAATATACATGAATATGCTTCTGGCAGGAATTTGAGCTGCGCTGACACAGAGGTCTTTAATGAGACCAAGGCACCTTACCTTGCTGGAATCAAAAGAATACAAGTCTTTATATGGCCTAATAATGTCAAGATTCAATTTCTCCATTATGGCTCAGGGCATTAAATTGTGTGAGGCACCAAAGTCAAGCATGGCATTGTGAAGGATTTTATCTAGGATATTGAGACTAACATAGAAAGGGGGAACATTTCCATCTTGGGGTTTACCTTCTACCTCTGGACCAAATAGCAGTTCGGGCTTGTCATCAGCAAGGTTTACAGTATCTGTTCCTTCTCCTACCTTTAAGGCTTTCATTACTTGTATCCTATACACATTCTTATTCATCAGTCCGGTGAGGGGGGTTGAAATTTTAACTTTTTCCAATTTCATTTTCTATGCTAAAAGAGGTTTGTGGCTTCTCTATTTCCTTGAGGTTCTGATGTTGTTTCTTAAGGTTTTTTCTTTGAGTATCTTCTTTGGATTTACTAGAGGAAGGAACACTTTAGTTTGACTAGAAGAAGGGATATCAGTCTGAGTTTTCTTTGATTGATTATCATTAGCCTTTTTGGAAGGAGTATCAGAAATTTTCATAGGAGGAGCATCAACAGTTTTTCTACTCCTGAGGTTATATGGCCCATGCACTTCCATTATGGCATTCTAATATCCTTGTTTGTATTCTCCAGACTCTAAAGGAATTGTTTCTGGTTGTGAAAGCAGAAATTGATCTTGTTCTTCTTTAGTCAGAAAACTATGATCAATTTTTGTCTCCCCAGACAAATTGATTTGGTTTTCCTCTAAGAATTCTTCTATTCCCACTTCTTCTTCGGCATAGTTTTCTTGAAACAGAGGCCTAAGTTGTTGATCATTCGAGCTCCTCTATTCCCTTTGTTTTATCAAAGGTGGATTTCTTCTAAGATTTTGATTTCGGTTTTGAGAATTTGTTGGGTTATCCCTAGGAGGGGTTCTATCAGCCACTGTCATCCTCTCCATCATTCTTTCCATGGTTTTAACTAGATTGTCTATTTTTAAGTCCGATGAAGAAGAGGAAGGTTCCTCCTTGATGGTAACCCTTCTTTCAGTTTTAAGCTTGGCTTTTTTGGCTAATAAATTAACCTCTACTTTGACAGCATTACATTACATTTCTTCAAGTGTGGTAGGGTCTCTTTCCCTTAATTGGTAGGCCATGTAAGCATCAAACCCTTCAGGGAAATGAATAAGAGTTAACCCTGGTGGGGGCTTTATAGCAATTGGAATGGCATTATAAACTCGATTAAACCTATCACAGTATTCTTCAACAGTTTCATTAGGCCCTCTTTTTAGATTTTTATATTCATTTAAAACTTGGAGGGGATTCTTTTTTGTTTCCCATCTGTTGAGGAAAGACTAATGAAAGGCAACAAGATCATTAATGGTAGCTGCTGGTAAAGATTTAAACCATTTTCTTACCTCTCCATTAAGGCTTTGGGCAAACAACCTCATCTTCATCAACCTCCTGGAGGTCAAAGAAGTCATTCATTTTATCTACATGTTGTTGTGCAATAATGCCATCAAATTTAGGAATCCTACTTTGATAGTCTTGAGGCATGTTATGTAATTGGGCAATTACAACCAAGGGAGCATATCTACCTGCCATGACTGGTATATGGGGAGGAACAATAGATGAAACAGTGTGATGTGTAGATGTAGAAGGGATTAAGACAGTTTGTATTATACTCCGTGATATTAATGGAGAGGTAGTGGTAACTGTTGAGGAGGTGGAAATGGTGGAAACAAGATGTAGAGATTGTATGATGGGAGAAGAAACAAAGAATGATAGGGATGAAAGTTCAACTGATTGTTGGATGTAGGCTTTGTGGATAGCTTGATCTAGGTCTGACACTAGGTCTTTTAATTTTTCAAACTACTGGAGAGCTTGTTGGTCAAGATCTTGGTCTACAGATTGATGTTCAGATATGTATGGCTTTAAAACAGACTCATCAATGACAGTTTCAGCTACAAAGCTTTCAGACTTGGTTCTAAACAAACTGAGTTCAAAGGGTAGATCAAATTGAATGTCTTGTATGGTAATAAAACTCTCTGGAAAAGAATTGGCTCTTGGCAGACCACTGTTACTCCATAGACTTTCGGTCAAGCTTTTCTTCCTTATCAATTTCTTAGGATTATCTAGGATATTAGGAGGATTCGGATCTGGATGAGCTTTGGTATGAATTCTTTTAGGAACCAAATCTATATAGTATTTAACACACAATTACAGTATGTACAAAAATTACAACCTCAAAAACATTTATTTCTAAAAATAACTCTTAAATGTTCTGAAATAAAAATTTTGAACCAGGGAAATGAAATTTTAAACAAAGATATGTTCGAGTCCCCAGTATGGTTGCCAGGATGTTATCACTCCATAATTTTTTGAGGTTGCAAAGTAAATCATAGAGGTAACCTTAGAACCACTTTGGAAACTGGGAATCCAACCCTTCCAGTTTCAAAGAGGGATCTCTCTATATGATTTAGCTTTGTTTTATTGATGATATTAGGCTAGTTATCATGTTCAGATTTGGGTTTTTTGTATTGTTGGGTTCAGCTGGTGGAATTAGGCCATTAGGCAATGGAGTCATAGGTTTAGATTTATCAAACATAGAGTTTACAGGCTAAACTTACAAGGCAAGGTAGGCAACTTTACTGGATCCTTTAATATTAATGGTGTGAAAGAGGAAAAGGATAAAGCAATCCAATCAATAAACAGAGCAATTAAGAATTATGTTTTCTATTTTCAGAAGAAAACATGGAAATTATTCATAACTCAGATACAAAGTGTACTTTTAAACAAATTTTGCTCGTACTTTTCTTAGAATAATTTAGATTATAGGAACATATGTGAAAAATAATGAAAACATTCAACTGAGAAAAATGCACTTCACCAATGAAATTGACACCAGAACCCTGTAATGCTTGAGCTGTATTACTGAGAAATGATCAAAAGTAAGTGAGCGAGCTTCTTTACAATATAAGTCCTTTCTTTAAACTAATCCTAACCCTTCATAATTAGAATTATGAAGTACTTATAGAAAAATTTAAAAAATATCTTGATTCACAATATCAAGATAGGATCCTAAAATAATCTAACAACTAATTACAAAAGTAGTACAAAAATTTAGGAATATTCTAACTATTGGAACTGTTAGTACCAACTCCAAGGAAAATTGTTGATGACTTGGCATCAAAATGTGTTGCCTTGATTTTTGTCTGTTGGAGATGAAAATTTTTCACTCAATGATGTCACACAATTGATCCCATCTTTCATCACTAGGAAAAGAAAGATTGAGTTACTTTCTATACAGTTCGTCAACTTATGTATACTTCTCAAAGGTTGGCTTGTTGATGACAATGTGTTTGATTTAATGTTTGATAGTTAAATCAAACTTCAAAGCTTCTAAGAAATCTTTCCCTGTGATATGTCCCTTGATACCTACAAATTTGAATTTATCTATAGCAATAATATAAAGTTTATGACAATCATCCTCCAAGCTGATCAATCTATCATCTGATGCTACTAATCCTGGTAATCCTCTCTGGCTCAATAAATTGAACTTGGTGTGCAATCTCCAGACAACATTTTCCAGAGTCGGAGTTGTGGTCTCCAATTGGGTCATCAAGTTTCTTTTCTGCAATACTTCCTTGATCTCCAAGATAGTCTCTATCTTATCTCCCTTCTACATCTGTTCTAATTTTGATCTGGTCTTTGAATTCAACACTTTAATCATGGTTGTGGCCTCACCTGGTTTGTGCCCCAGGTCATCTCTAACCTATTCTATTGTGGTCTTAAATCTTTCTATCATCTCTTCTTGTTCAAAAATGATCTGAATGGATGGTCAAATATCAGTCATGGCTTGACTAATTTCCAGCCACAAATATTCCCTAGCCTGTGCCAAAGTCTAAGCCATCAACGACTCATCTTCCAATCTTTCAATCTTTTGTGCAAGCTGGTGAGATTTCTACAACTCAACTACATAGAAGTTGTCAATTTTCAACTTTTGTTCTTCCAGATTCTTCAATTCATTCTTAAGCTTATCATTATCCTATCTCTGAAGACACAGGTCCTACATGAGTTTGTTCAGGTCACTTGATGTTGATGTAGAATCCTCGGCTGCCCCTGCAACATAAATCGATATAGTTTTAACTGTAGTCATAGCTAATTGTGCAGCGTCTTCCTTTTCTTTTGGTAACTTTTCTATTTTCTCTTCCATCTCCTTAATCTGTACATTTTGCTCAATGATGAATTTGAGCATGTCTTCTTTATCCTGCTCATTTTCTTCTATCTCTTTTGCTTGTGGATCCTCTGCAGATGGTAATTTAAGTTGCTTTCTAAGTGCTTCTATATTTGTATTCTTTTTCTTCAGGATTTCTTCCACTGCTTTGACATCACTAGGATCATAACCCAGTTTGATCACTGGGTCCTCCAATGATTTGATTTTGTTGTCTTTTGCTAATGATGAGATTTTCTCGAGCTTTAACTATGATTGGACATTGCTGAGTCATGTCCTTAGCTTTGAAGTTGTCATGGCAGTGTTGGTCATGGTGGAGAAAAGCATTTCTCCAGAATGTCTATGCATATCCATTTGATCTATAGGATGTATCTTCTTTGCATCAAATGAAAAAACAATCTTCTTGTAATCTGAAGGGGGCTGTGGGAATGGCACTTGAGCTTGTAAAAATGCCATCTGCATTCTTCCTTACTCACTGTCAAATGTTGTTAATAGTCTACATTGGGAAGTAGAGGCTTCTTTCCAAAACTGAGCATGTGTCGGCCTTGAGTGATTCATTCTTCAGATTGATTTTCATAAATTTATTGAAGATGTTTGGTTCATCTTGATTATCTCCCAATTATGTTGATTGTACTAATTTTGAAGGATCTTGTGAGGTCGAGGAGGATGGAGTTGAGGAGAAAAGATCCTCTAACCCTGTTGAGACATGTGTACCAATCACGACAATGGTTTCCTGCCCTTCTTCATGCTGAATGGTGACTGTTTTAGGGTCAATATTTTGCCTTTTCTAATAAATAATGAATTCTTTGGCATTGATTTCTGTAACTAGTGAAGATCTTTCTTCCCTTAGTATTTTGTTTTGCTTCTCTTGAGGCATTGTTGTTTGGGAGGTGGCTATTGACAGAGTCTGCTCCTCTGCTTCTTATAGTGTGTTTTCCTCCCACTGATCTTGATTGATGAATTTTTCGATCTCTAGTCTAGGGGTGTGATTATAAGGCGTGGTTTTGTGTTCCAACCTTAAATTGGAAATTATACTGAAGGGGTCATAAGGACAAATAAAACTTAGGTGGAAATTCATTTGTTTGAGGATTGAATCTGCCTCATTCCCTGCTACTCTGCTAATACATATAAAAGGTCCCACTTGTGACTTAATTTTGAACTGTGATTTTTTTTTACCTAAAACAATGTGGATTTCATCCATGTTAATCATTTGTCTAATATATTCCAGAGAAAAGATCCTCATTGGAACATATTTTGGCAGCTTATATGGGGGTCGTTCACACCCATATACCCTTATTTATGTATAGCTCTGGTACAAATATCAGTCTCCAGTTTTGGTCTGCTCACTTAGGTGTAAAATCCTCTTAATTTTTGGACTGATCCTTGGCTCAGACTGACTGTTGAGAAGCCCTGCAGCTTTATGAATAGACATGTCTATGAAATCTGTGAAACTGAACTCCATCGAATTTCTCCTCACCAATGACGTCCACTCTATTACTGACTGTCTGACTCCTTGATCATCTTGCTTTTGCAATACTATTGGAAATTTGTCACCTTACTGAAAAAGGGGCATATAAACTAATACAGATGGATATTTGAAGATGCCTTTGGTGGTGATCTTCATCACCCAAAAAGTGACTGAAATTAAACATGAAAGCTAGCATATTCTCCTTAGAAAAAATGGAAAGAAAGCTTAGAGTAGGCTCATCTACCGATTGGTATAACTAGTACCCTAAAAGGCAAGACACTAAAGAGATGATCTTTTAATTTTTTCTGGGAACATGGAAGCTGGATAGGGAAGGTTTTCCTTGGGAAGTTGAGCATCCTCGGGGAGGAAAATCTCAAATATTTGCGCTCCCTAAGGGAAGGTGAGTTTATCATACAAATCCGTTAGGGCAGGTGCAGAAAACTAACTGAGAGAATCATTTTCAGGAATTAATAACATTTGGTTTATGGTTTCTGGCGAAATAGTGACCGGAATGTCTCCATTCTAGGCCACAATGGTTCTCTGAACTGGATTGTATTTGTGATCCGGATTTAAACAGGAACGCAATAGATTATAGAGATAACCATAAATACAGAGATGCGATAACCATAAATAAAGAGATGCAGCGGAAATAACACTTCATTTCATTAATAGAAAATACCGAAATATGCTTACAACCAGAATTGGAAAGAAACCAGCTAGGACTATGGTAGCTTATCTCTGAGAAGAGATGTGCGGCTACATGTCTCTGAACTGTTCCGAACTTCTGTTACAATGAGGCTCGAAGGCCTATTTATTATTGAGAAACAATGGAAAACCCTTCACATTCCAAAACCGACCCTTAGAAGATGAAACGCCAAATTGTGGGCCCCGTTTTGGGTAATTTGGTACATCAATTTTCCGGGGTCGTAACTTTGGCATACGATCTCCGTTTGACGCGTACAATAGCTCATTAGAAAGATCT